>CAEFZY010073105.1:0-61005 GCA_903066815.1 Brachyrhaphis roseni | reverse complement strand
GCAGAGTCGCATACTTGTGACGTCATTAGCAATATTACAGTCTCTTAAAGAGACACTCACAATTACGGCTGTTACAAGTTCCTTTATCTGAGTTGACAGAACGTGTGAGATAACCAGGATTGCTGCTAAAAGTGCCTCACAAGTTGCCAAGAACACAACATATAAAATGTTAATGTCGTTCTTTAACATTTTATATCCTCGATTTTTCATTTCACTAAAGCAAGAAAAGATGCATTTTGTAGGTTTGACCACCATCTCCGCCGTCCTTCCACTTCGATGAATGATTTGGTCAGATTACGGTGATTAGTCCCCGTGACATCAAGCCAGGCATTTATATAACCCTGTCTCCAAGGTCATCCACTGGATTAGACCCGCCAACGTGACGGGATCCCTCAAGCGGATTAGGTTACCTGGCATGCAAGTATAAACAATGCAAGATCAGGCTGATTTTCCACGATAAAGCAGAACGGTGTGGTGTATTTTGGAAATCTTTAAAAGGGTGACAGCTAATATGACACACTATATTTTAGCTACTCTGATATGTAAGAAACTAGGGGCTGGAATGGGGTCATCTTATAAAAAGAAGTCTGGCATCGCTGCTAATGTGCAGGGGGTGAGTGGTAGAGAAGAGAAAACACTTGAGGTTGTCGCCAAGTAAAGTAAAGTAAACTGGCTGGCACAATGACGATTTGCTAAAGAGATTAAATGACATCAGAGACTAAGCATTAAATGATTATGCTGAATTCCCTTACAGGAGAGAGAGAAACACTAATATAATCAGCTGCTCCTTCCAGGCGTACATCCACACTGAGCACAAGGACGTTTCCTGTTGGACTGTAGCACGGTAATCTCTTCTGGAAAAGCAAAGAAGGCTAAAAATGTTGTCCGTCTGCCAGGTCTGCAGTGTTTTGGTTGCATCACTAAAGCCAAAATTCGTCCAAAACAGGTCAGGTAAGAAAGGAAAACAACAGATTTTGAACCAAATGCTTGGAGGAAAAAACGCATAAGCATTTTTGTAACCCTTTCTATACGATTTCTTTATTCAAGAAAAATAACTTTAGAGCAAATTAAAGTTTAATTTTTTTGTGTTTAGTCTTTGAAAGATAAATCTACTTATGCAATGATGCTTCCAGAACCTTCCTGGTAACACTTTATTTGAAGGTGTGTGCATAAGACTGATATAACACTGTCATGAACATGAAGGAGTGTTTATGAATGCTTATGACTGCTGTAATGAAGTGTCATTCAAAAATAATTACACTTTTAATGCAAAGTTGACACTTTTAATGAGCTTTTAATGCAACTTTTAGTGCACCTTTGCATTAAAAGTGTCACTATTTATCAAATGGTACTTCATGACAACAGTCGTAAACATTCATGAAGATTCCTTCATGTTCATGTCAGGTGTTGTGTCGTGTTTATGACAGTTTCATGTCAGTTTTATGCACACCCCTTGAAATAAAGCATTACATGTCATTTTAGTCTTCAACTTTATTGAGGTTTTTCTACTTTGCACATTATTGGTTAGGGAAAAAAAGCTAAAATCATAAGTTAGTCAGCGTTCAATCCTATTTCCTGTTACGTTTCTTTAGATTCAGTCTCATCTCTGAAGCAGAAGTTGACACAGTCCCTCAACTTCTTTAAAAGTAACTTTAACATTAATATTCTGTCACTGATCATAGTTTTGTCAGTTTTTCCCTATAATTTGTCTTCAGTTTTCCTTCATCAGATTTTTCTGGACCTGTTTTTGGACTCTCTGCTCAGGACTCTTATATAATGGCCCATCTTTAAAGGAGCAACGCAGCAGACTGTCCCTTTGCACCACCGTCTCCCTCTCATCTCACTAGGTAGTCTTCCTACAGACAGTAGTGTAAGTCTGAGGCCTAACACAAATAAATCACAAGTCACTGCAGCTAAAATAAAAAAACTTTTAAAGTTAAAACACATTTCTGACATAACTGCATAAATTCAGCTATTTTCTGGTCATATCCAAGTGTTAAATTATTGGAAGATAATCTAATTTAACCCTTTTTTGTGTTCTGAGAGCACAATTTGGAGGAACAGATGTAAATTATAGGGAAAAAAAGAACAAAAAAATGCATTTATTAGCTACAGTAAGTCTCAAATATTAAATAGAAAAGAATACAATGCAGAAAACAAGGTACGATGGGGTACGTTTGGGTTTACCTTCATCAAAGCTTGTATTGCACCACTGACCACAAACAGCTCGACAGACTGAAAGGAGCTCATGATTTCAGTATTTGCTTTTTCCCCTAGCTTTGAGGAAAACGTCTGTGTGCATGAATGTGAACAGCACAGCTTCCCACACAGGACCTTGTAGGGTAGAAGCTCCTACTCGTTTCTCTCTCCCGTGTAAATAAGGACTCCTTCATCTAGCTCTGTCTCCTGCTCACACTCCGTTCCCCTGACCTTTGTGTTGAGAGGTTACACACACCGACACAAAAGTTTAACTCTGGGTGAACCAACCAACCAGCTCAACATCTACCCAGCTAATTCCAGCAGCTACAGACAGTTTTCAGCACTTACTGATAGTACTTTTATTTTCCTAAAATGTAGATTGTTTGTTTTTAATTCTTGATCAGAAAATATAAGCGGCTTATAAATGTTTGTGTAGATTTAGAAGTTAAATGCAAAGAAAATAAATAGTTAAAGAGAGAAAACATGAAAACACTTCCAAACAAACCCCAATGCTGAACAATATTTTCCACTCCAAGTGCTTCTGCATTGCTGCCACCTCGTCTGTCCTGTCAGCAGTTGTTCAACTCTGTCACAATGGTCCTGTCAACACTTTACAATAGTGGGTTTGGAGGGGAATATTTTAATCTGTAGCGCCATTTTTTCCCTCAATTGTGGTTGGTCAACACAAATAAGCTTGAGGTGACAAGTTACATCAATCTTTAATAATGCATCCATGATACCAATAAAAAGTAAAATGAAGATGGCAGCGGTGGATAACAATGCGTAAGAGTCCATTTTTATACGTTTTCTTCAAACTATCACAAGTCTTAGCTGCACTTTTTTAATTTATTTTGATGAGCAGTTATCATCTTATCTGCAGGAAGCAGCTATCAGAGCAGTTAGTTCTGGACAGGCGTTAGCTTGAGTCCTCCATGACTTTTAGGGCTGCGTGATATTTGGAAGATTAGAGATTGTGATAATATTTGCAGATATTGCAATGATGACAACATCAGTTGCGATATATATGTATATATATATATATAATTTCTTCTTTCCTCGCCCTCTCATCAGAGAAAGTGATCAAGTGCAATAGCATTTAAAATTTCATGTGGCATTTATTGTGACAACCAAAAAACTATTTACAAACTCTTCGATTTCTTTTTTATGAAACGGCCTATCAATAATCATATTTTCAAATTTATTATTGATGCTTTCATGTAACCAAAAGAGGACTAGATAGTAAAATATAACATTTCTGGCAATGCTGCCAGTTTAAGTATTATTGTCTTGATGAATCAAAATATTTATCATAGTGATAAAATGTTCAAGATAACAATAAATACAATAAGTGCCCGTCGCTATGTGACCATCTGCTGCTGTGAGACTCTCTCCAAGTGGCTAAATATCACATTAGCATGTGAAATGGAAGTTCATGACACTTGAAGTATATTTGACAAGCATTATTGCACTCCAAGCATTCCTTGCAACAATATTGCACACACTAATAATGCGATTATAATGACAATTATTCTCTTATTTTTCAAACTGACATGTTTTCACTGCTATCTATTATGAAAAACTGATTTAAAAACACTGAAATATCCTGAAAACTTTCACACAAGAAGGCAAGAACTTTCCTACAGTCTGACATAAGCTGTAATAAGCTTCAACAACCCAGTAATTAACATAAATCCTTTGGATTCTTTAAACTCAATAGTCCTAAATTGGAGGATTAATAATCCATAATTGCAATTACATTCATCTAAAACACAGTGAAAGGGGTAGCAGCTGCAGCAGAATGTGCTGCCTGCTAGCAAATGCTCTACAAAATAAAATGTCAAAGGGAATGATTAAAAACAGCTCAACTAGTTTTCTTCCTTCAGTGATAAATGAGAATCTGATTCAGATTTGTTTATGTCAGGGGATTAATCGGTACAATTTGTACCTCACAGCTATTTCAAATTTTACTAAGGAGGGTTCAGACGTGTCCTGATCTGAAAAAATAGGCTAAGGCAGCTAAATCAGGGCTAAAATTAGAACAGAAGCATGCAGCAGTCTGAATCCACAGCAGGCTGGCCTGAAACAGCGTTACACTGATATGAATTACACAAATTGTTTCAGTCTAATGCCACAAACACAACAGAAATTCATTTACACATCTTTTTTAATTATTCTAGAGTGTGGTAGTTTTATGCATTAAGAAAATTTGATGGCAACACAAAATTCTAGCTTTCAATAACTTTCCTTCACCCTGAACAACATCTAGGCGTGTTTAAGCCTCGTTCTCCCCATCGGCCCACCTTGGGGGGCCAGACAGGCTTCACGGTGACCTGAGTGACCTCCCTACAAATGGCTTCTTAGTTATGTAAGGTAGGAGGTCAGATGGGGTCACTGAGGGAGGAGAAGGCATTTAGAGAGGGTAGACACTGAAAGAGCAGCAAGAGGAACACACCATCAATTAAAAATCAGATTATGACAGAGTTTCTAACTGATTTGTCACCACTTTTCCACTCTCATATTAATTAGATCAATTTTCATATCAGGTGTGGCTTCAGTGAAGGCGTTGATTCTTTCCGAATTGTTTTAGAGAGTGCCAAATAAAAGTATTTATTAATGTAAATTAGGCTTTGTTCCTGAGGAGGAACACACTTCTATTTATGTAAACAGTGAGTCAGAGGACATGGCAGAAAATCCGCAGGAGGAACTAGATCCAAGCAAAGTGGTGGGATAAATGGTCACTTTACTTTAAGTAAGCATCAAGAAATAAAACAGCTATGTTTCAACATATCAGGATAATTTTTTCCTATTAGAACCAAGGAAGTAGTCATCTACACACCAAAAATCTTCAAAGCCTTTGTGGCATTTGCACATTCACTTTTACCAACAATTAGTGGTTCCCTCAACAGTTCCTTTCTAAAATTCAGCGCAATAAAATAAGGCTTTTTTTTTAAGTCTCTTTTTATCCAATTTAACCAAGGACACAAAAAATTGTGTAAGTGGACAAAGAAAACTGTCGTTCATGCTGATAGACGAGTAAAAAATATGTGAAATAGTTTTTCTTCTGAGTCAGAAGTTTCTGTGATTGTATTATGGCGACTTGTAATCCCAGTTTTAGCTTGTGGAAGATTTTTTTGTTTTCCCAACTAAAACCTTAGTCAAGTTACAAACTCAACTGAAATTTTTCAAGATTGATGTCGACTGATGTCGCCTGCTGGTGTAAATTGGACTCACACAGTAGTGAAGCAAAACACACTGGATCTTGCAGATGAAACCAACAGTGTGTGTGTGCTGCACTAAAGGAAGAAAAGGCTAAGATATAGTAACATGGACACAAAAAGATACAATAGTAACTCTTAGTAAATTGTTCTACCAAATCTGGACGGATGAATTTTATAATGCTTCATGCTGCAGTTTACATCTTTTATAAACAATCTCTTTTTTACATATTTGGTAAGATTTTGAGACAGTAGATCATGGGACAAATAATCTGTGAAAAAAAAACAAAAAACGAAACAAACTCCTCTGCAGACATATACCGCTTCTGGACAGAAACAACCAATCAGAGCAAGGAGGAGGGTCTTAGCGGTGTCAGTCAAGCTCATGCACGCACTGCTCACACCCTCTGTTCCCCGGAGCCTGTCGTCAAAGCTCAGTCTAGTTAGCATAGCCACTGATGATGGCGGATAAACAGTTTTCTTGTAGCAGTAAATTGTTTTTCTGTCATTGGCACAATGACAGGCATGTACACAAGCATGATTAACAACACTAAGCCCCTCCTCCTGGCTTTAACATACAGAAATGTTACAGTTTTATCTCAAGTCTGTAGAGGGAGCCACAATCAACAGATTATTTTTGCCTCTTATGGGGAAAAAAGGAGTTAAAAGGTAGTTTTATAGTCATAGAAGTATGCAATTATGACTCCACACATTTTAAAAAATAAAATCCAATGGATGTTTGCAGAAAGTTGGGGGTTCTAAAACCAACAGGTGCTTCGATATACAAGGCAGGCCATAAGTTTCCATACGTAGGAGAATGTAAAATGTATATTTCTTTTATATTTCAGATCCCCAAGAAGATGCGTTTGACAAAAGAGCAAAGTGTTGAAATTATACTGATGGCTGGATCGGGAAGCAGTCACATGACTGCACGAAACTTTAATGGAAAACAAGGAACGAGCTTCACGCACGACCCTGTGGCAAAACTTATTTACAAGTTTCAGAAAACTGGAAAAGTTGCAGATCAACCACGAAGTGGTCCAAGACGTGCAGCGATTACACACAGTCCCACAAAAATAAAAACGGTTGTCCAACATCAAATGTTTTTTTTTCTATGTATGGAAACTTATGGCCCACCCTGTAGAAATAAGAGCTGAAAGAGAATATTTAAGACTGAAAAAGTCTAGAAAGAACAGAAAAAAGCAACAATTCCAGTGACTTACCTATCTGCAGCAGCACGGGTGTCACCAGCGCCGTCTCCATGGCGTAGCAGAACTCTCGGCCAAACATCACTGCGCCGTGCATCACCCATCTCTTCAAGGGAATACCTTCAATGGACCCCTCGCTTGCCGACTCCTCCCCTCCTTTGCCTCCTCCTTCGCCCCCCAATCCATCCGCTTCGCCGCCTGCTCCTGCTTTTTCCTCCTCCGGGCCCGATGCGCTGGATTTCTTGGCGCCGATCCCACCAACCAGAGATCCGACCTGCATTGTGTCAGCCTCTGTGTTCTGCGGAGGCATGGTGGAGGGCATGCACGCGACAAGAAAACTCCCCTTCTAGCGCAAAAAAGCTGTGAATACTTTGCAACTCCTAAAGGTAAACACAAACTTATCGTATCAAGTTTGTTGCAGCTTATTTTAAACTAACAGTAAGTTTCTTAAAGCAATTCACTCAAATTTTGTCAAGCTACAAACAGCAACCAGTGAATGTAACAGACTGACCTGTAAGTATTCAACAACAAAATGTTCTAGTTAAAATAAAATGCCTACAAATGTTAAATAACTGGAGAATGAGCTACAATTTCTCAATCTATCAAGAATTTTCTGAGCTCTAAAAGAGGAGAAAGCCAAAAAGAAATCTGCAACCACTTGTGACCCAAACAAGTTGTCCTCCAAAAAATAAAAAATAAAAAAATACTGCAACTTCAAATTAAATCCTTCTTGTTTTCCACCCAGTTAAAAAATGCAAATCAGCTTTCCGAGGCTTATACAAAATCCTCAAAAAATAAGTGAGCAGTTGTATTTCACTGGAAGAGTGAGTGGTACATTCCAAGAGCGGCTTTGTGCGTTTCCTTCTTTGTGTTGGCTTGGGAGGTGTGTGAGATACTGCTTGAACATTTATTTGGTTTGTTGGTATGCCAGTGTTTGCATGTGTTGTGTGTGAGAGTGTTTGTGAGTGTGTGAATGTGTGTGTGTGGGTGCATAGGGTGTTTATGGCTTTTTTGTCATTGAGGTTTGCGGCTTTGTTTTTCTTTACTGTCTATTACAAGCAGTAAAAATCCATATAGAAGACCATTCGGTGAGCTCCAGAGTCATTTTGTGTCTGGGGGGCTGGATGATGGTGTGGGTGGGGGCGGGCGACAGGCTGCAGTGGGAGGGAGGAGGAGGGCGGGTGGCGATGGCGGGCGGAGCTCCTGTAAAAATCCCCATCGATTGGCTGATTAATCTGGAGAAAGAAACACAAATCAGAATATAATTAAGAAGATTATTGCTTTAGGCATGTCAATAGCAGCATGGAAATAAAAATAAAAGAAGAGAGGAATACATAGGGCTGTAGAAGAAGTCAATAATATACACAGCGATAGACACAATAGTTAATACATCTGATAGAATATTCAATATATAGAATATTCACTGAACTCCAGTCCAGAACTGCACAGCATTCTGGGGGATGTAGGCATAGAGGAAAGACTTTAGCTAACCTCTCACAACAAGTCAAGCAAAGTTGGTGGAATCAACTGACTCACTCACTCACTCGCTCTTTGGTTACCTAGCAACAACTGGCTCACTCGCTCTTTGGTTACCTAGCAACAACTGGCTCACTCGCTCTTTGGTTACCTAGCAACAGCTGGCTGAGTGACTGGCACAGAAATAGTTTCAGGTTTTGACGGTACGCCTCACAACTGCTTAGAAATAACAACAATAATAATAAATAAAAAACGGAGTGGAGTGAAAACTAGAGAAAATAGGAAAGCTCAAACCACCAGGATGGCAGTATTTCAGATATTTAAAACAAAAAACTAATCAATAATTGCTGATATCAACTGAAGTGAAATGCTTATATTCCTGATACGTTTTTCGCCCATATTGTTCAGCCCCAGGTATACACAGTGGAATCCTGGCGTATTTGCAGATCAGTGTTCATTTTCCTTTGCAACGAAACTCCAAATTATCTGTGGAAAATTTGCTTATTTTTTCAGAGAGTATTTCTAAAATATTTGGAAGAAATCGCAGCTTGGGAAATTTAAATACCTGGATACAGTTCTACTTGACATGCTACTGGTTGGTATTTGAGAATCAGCCAATCCAGGAGCGGCATTTATTTTCCCTGCTGCTGATTGGCTGTTCGCTCCAGTTAAGAGGAAGATTGTGAACATTAGCTTCTGTGTTAGTGCTAAAACGTTTTCCACTATAATTAGTGAATATTAAGGCATATTTGTTGTTTGAACTATTAAAATAGGCACTTCTAAAGGTAGTTATTAGAGGGAGTTTCAAGTATACGCACATTTCAGATTTTGGCTTTCAGTTGTGAAACCAAATTGCTACGAAAACTAGCCATTCACTGGAAAATGATAAGACAGGATGCACTGTGATACATAGAACAATACAACTTGGGTCACATACGAGAGGCAATACCACACAACATGACAATGCGATTCACCAAAACACTTCTGCAAACAGAACCCGCCTCCTTCCTGAGCAACACCTGGATGTTTCCATCCTGTTTTCACTTGCATCCATCTGCAGATCAAATCATACCAAGTAATAAAGCCGAATTCTCATCCTAATATCTTTTTTTCTCCACGATGTCACATGAATCAGAATGTTGGAGGCATTTTATACACAGATACACCGTCATTTGAGCAAATTGTTTAAATGCAAAGAAAATACTGTATGTAAACTTGTGAATAAGTTTTGCATAACCAAAAAATGCCGCAGAAAAGGAAAGAAAAAACAAACACCTGATTAAAGTGTTGTGGATATTTTGAACGGAGACATTTTCCTTTGTAAATTCAAGGTTGTGAGCAAACAAAGGGCCTTTTTGGTTCCGAGCTAGAGGATGAAAAACAATATTCAAAACGAAATTAAGAAAACGATTACATACACCGGTATTCTGTTTGCGACAGCCTGCAGGCAGATACCACAAGAGACACACACATTCATGTCTTCTCTCCTTTGAAGAGTCCTTTTTTTTATTAGTTTAAACACATGATTCATTCTCGCAGACACTCGGACAGTCTTTGAAACTGGACTGAAAGGATGAAAGAATGCAACGTCGTAGACGACCTGAAGCGTCATCAGACTGAGCAACTGTTTGGAACAGAGGGCTTGTGTGTGGAGCTAAAATAAAACGACAGACATGAGCACAGAACAAAAATAATAAATAAGTGAATAAGTGAGGGAAGGAAGGAAGGCCTTCAGCTATTAATATGCCTCACAGAGAAACGGTCTGCGAGGAGGGCTGATAGGGTTTCTAACAGCGTTGAATCCCACTGAGTGTTTTTGTCTCTTTGGGACGCGTCCCACAGAGAAAACATGTTTCATCACACATCAACAGCTTTATGAGTTTCATCAGGTCTCTGAGCAAAACAAAGAACTAAATGAGAGAAAGGGAGGGAAAGGAGGCTTTGTATGTGGAGAGTGGGAGGAATAAGTAATGATGCAAAGGTCAGAGGGAAAAGGAAGACCAGTAAACCAAGAAATGAGATCGACAGATGGATGAAGATGGAGGTTTCTCCATTATTCAGCATTCTCACATGCTGCCATTAACATTTATGACTCGCTGAAGATGGTCATGAATGTTTTAGCGCGTATAAACACAGAAGCTCCTCCTCACCTGACCCCACACACCCCAGTTGATTACATAACAAGCCTGCACACTTCAAACACTCGTATGCATACACAGCAAAAACACACTTTGTTAATTGTTAAAGGGGACCTATTATGCAAAATTCACATTTTGCAAATTTTTGGTACTTCCATTCGGGAATCCACTGCTTCAGACTGAGTGCTTGAAAACCCACCAAACCGGTTTTTGGAGATAAGTTGATGTTTTTTGGCGTTTCTAAAACCTTCCAAATGCAACGTAACAAATCAGCAGGGACTGCCCGTTACCTAGCAACTCCAGTGTTGCTCTGCCCGTCACCTAGCAACCCAAGCTGAGCTCCAGTCCATTTGGTCAGCTAGTTTTACTAATCTATGTGCTATGTGTACAATGGCTCCTGGAAAATACTGGTGTTTTGTTGTTGGCTTACCATCCAGAAGTCACTTTGCTGCATTCTTGTTTGTTGTACGGGAGGCTCCACTTATGCTTTTCAAAAATGTGTTGTTGTATAGTTGCGCATCTATGAGTGTAAATGTTGATTTGGGGGTGTAGCAGCAACTTCTTTAGATTTAAAGTGACAAGAAGTCCTAAAACATCTCATTCTGAAAGGAGCTCAAAATAGGCAGAACTGAGCAGACTAACATCTCGTTATTGAAGAACGATTTTGTGGAAAAAACATAATGAACATGTTTTGTGTAGTCCATAGACCTACCCCAAACTCTTAAAGGATGTAAAATAGGCCATCTTCATTCCTCTTTAAATCAGAGAATGACAAACAAGCACCCATAGACTCAATGCTGAGATCTTACCCAACCTCCAAATATGACAACAAGCATTAAGTGGTTAAGCTGGGAATCATAAGATGATCCAAGCAGGGTGGAGATGCAACAAGTACGCCACTGATGAGCCTTTTATTGTCATGTTTACCAAGCTGGGGCAAGCTTAAGTGGCATGTGGAGGCTTTCAAATAATTTCCAGAGCTTTGAATATCTCACAAGATCACTGTTCAGTCCATCAGCCTTCATCAGAGAATCAGCCGACACACCCATGGTAACTCAGGAGAAGCTGTAGGGATTCACAGTTCAGCCGGGAGAAACTTCACAAATCTGGTTTTTATTGAGGAGTTGCAACATGGAGGATATATAGTTGTAGGTAAATACAGCAATCTGTTGCGATAAGTCTTCATTGTCCTCAGGTTTGTTTTTCTCCTGCCTGACCCAGATTACATTCCAATAAGTCTCTTGTGATTATTATTCTTTAATGTTTGTTTTTTTTCATTAGAAGTGTTGAACTGAAATGCATGGGTAAGTGTTGGCATGTTTTAATTGTGAAACTCATCATGTGTGTGTCATTGTAAAATGTTGCCCTGCCACATTTGAACTTTAACCAGCGTGTTTGTCTCCACACGTAGACCAATTCTCACGAAAAGACAACTTTACAAGATCCAGTGATTTAAAAGGCAACAAATACCAGAAATGAAAGTAAAGTCAGAGTTTGAAGATGGGAGTAGTCAAAAAAACAAATGACTTCCCAACATGTTTACAAGCCGCTGCCAATACAGCGGCAAGTGGGAAGCTTAAGTGGTAGCTTCAAAACCAGAAAGTTGGGACTTTTTCCTTTAATTAGTTGGAAAAGTTTTTATCTGGGAGGGAAAACAGTTTTTTTGTGCTTTGCAGGAAACGGCTATTACTTTTAACTATCTATAATAAAAGCAAAAACAACTAAAAACATGAAACTAGAAGACAACTAGAACAAGGCAAAATTCTTGAGATTTCTTTTGTTCTAATTTAATTGATTTTTAAAAAACATGTTTATGTATTTACTTTGTTCATTTTTAAATTCTAATGATATTTTTAATACCATTTTACTATTTATGTGCCTATATTCGTATTTAATAATGTATTTATTCTAAAATTCTGAAAAAATTAAATAGAATTTTAATATAACTTTATGTTCATTTACATATTTTTAAATGTTATTTTTGGGGGGTTTAATTTTTTGCATAATATGTTATGTTATTCTTTGTATCCTTTTATTTATTTTTTTACTATTTTATTGCATAAAATAGTTTAAATTTGATTAAAAATGTGGGATTATTTTCATTTTATGAGTCTCTAACTTTTATTCATTTAATATTTTCTTATGCTGCTCTAGCTTTTTATATTTATTGATTATAAATTTAATTTATTTACTTTGATATTATTTCTTTATGTAGAGAAATATAAATTTTAATAACTTACTTAATTTTCAATCTGATTTCATCTGGTTTGACAACTGAAAATTATTCTGAAGGCATTTTTTTTGTCATTATTTCTTTTTCTTTTAATACAACATAAAGTAGAGAATGTGATCTGACTTCACCAATTTATGCAGATCTACTTGCAGTCGCCCCTCTTTCTATTTCTTTAAGTGCTGGTAACATGACCTCAGCTTATAAACAATTACAGCTTATACTCCTCTGCAGTTCGCTTCAGCAAAACTCTGCCTCACATAAGGAGGCGTAAAGAAGGACAGAAGCAAAAGACTCACAGACTGAGTAAATTAAAGCTAACTATTAAAAAAAAGAGGTGGAGATGAGAGGCGTATGACCATGACAGATGGTACGTGAAGGAGGTGTCTGTAAAGTTCAAGGAGAGGGACAAATTAAGAGCGTCGTCTCCTGTGTTTCTCAGATCAGCGCCCGTACACACAGGTCTATTTTAGTGAGTGTTTATTCTTGTGCCAGAGCAGATTACCTGTCACACAAACATGACATCCAGGCAAGCTCAGACTCGCTCGCTGCATGTACCGTCTCAGTTTCCACACAATTTCTCTTCTTTAGCTCATTATCTGTCAGGTTTATACACTCAAGAGGCGATTATATGGACTTAAGTTATTAAGAGTAATGATTCTGAGTCTTAAACTTTAGTTTTTTGCACATTTTTTGGCGAAATTTGTTTAAGTATGTTGTATGAGAGATTACTTAAGTCAGAGGAGGTCGAAGTTACAGGCATTTAAAAATAAAATGCAGCCTAATTGAAGTTGCAAAATGCTTAATTCATATGATCTGACACAAACAGGATAAAAAATGCACTGAGCTGTCACAAGAAAACGACAGCCCAGTATTTTAAATTAGTCTACAAAAAAACAACTACCGAAGTGATAGAAATATATTTTATTGAAACAGCTTTTTAAAAAATCAAGCTGTCCACACCTGCATTTTTCTGGAGGAAAATAGAAAAAGATGTTATGTTAAGTTAGTAAATTGTTACATTTCCAACTTGTTTGGTTTCAATCCAACAAACGAGACTCAATAGGAAAATGAGTTTTTTAAATGGGTGTAACCACCATTCTCCACTTTGCTAATTAACCTATAAATCCATTTTCTTTTAAGTGTTGCACAATTTAAGAGAAAATAAAAAGGCTTTAAAGTGGTATAAGAGTTATTGCCAAGGAGCACTGCTACCACAAAGAAAATAAAGAACTTTTAAAATGAAATCAAACTGGTTTTAAAGGTTTGTGCAGTAATAAGAGTGGCCAACATAACTGATTTGACATGTTACAATAATACACTAAGTGCTAATAGTCTAACAGACTGTGGAAATGACATCCTGATTTATTTTTAAACAAATGTTATGCTTATTATTCAGCACATGTTAAAATGTGAATCTTTATCTGCTTTTAAGAATCACCAAATATTAAATTATCCCCGATTCATCTTTTCCTGATTGATTTATTTTGAGGATCTGCAGAGTATCACAGCTAAAACAAAACAAAATACAGTACAGGCTCTACTTGCATACATTTACACTGGAAAATGTAAAGTTGTTTTCGACAACTCAGCCTGATAGAGGAGTGTTGGATTGAATTAAAATGCAACGAAGCAAGACAGGAAGCAGAAAAACACTTAGAGAAATCAATCCATCCAGAAAAACAAAAATTTAATTAGGAAAGATTCTTTCTAAATACAAGTTACTGCTTAGCAAAACACACGCATATTTTATTCATTTGAATATTTTTGAAAAGCTCAGTAATTGAATCCACCAAGTGAAATATGTTCTGTTTTCAAGACTTTCTTTTTGTAAATTCACAATAAGAAGACCAAGGAACACAGCAGACATGCCAGGTATAAAGCTAACCTAAAACGATCCATTATCCACAGAAAGCATTAATCACAGAAGCAGGCAAGCATGGGAGTGGCAGTATGATGCTGTGGAGATGCCTTTCTGCAGCAGTGACAGAAGAGCTGATGGGATCATTGATGAAGATAAACACAGAAAACCCTGGAGGAAAACCACCCTAAACAGTGAAAGTACCGCACAAGACTTGCAGCTGTGACTACAATGGGTGATTCTATAAACTTTTGTCATTTACTTCTACTTCAAATTGCGATAAAATATATTCACATCTTTGGTTGTAGCACGACAGAAAGTGGAAAACATCACAGGGTTTGAAGACAATGCCTGGTTGTCCAAACCTCCAGCTTTGTGTATCTGCATCAGAGAAGTGCGTTTCTAGGAACTTTGCCACCCGACTCTTTCAAAACCGTCTCTATTTGTAGGTGACATGAATTTTGGTGTTGAGGCACGTGAGCGCACCACAAACAGCACAGCCCTGACCCAAATGCAGCAGCATATAGATTACAGGGCAGAAAGCCTCGGGATCAGGTTCACATGTCGCTACAACAATGTTTACGACGGTCTCTGTTAAAAGAATTGCTTTAGGATGCATTCATCATGAAGCACGCGTAGCTTAGTGCTACGTGGAGGGAAGTTTAAGATAATCTGAACGCTGCAGGTGATGACATCCACTGGAAAGTAACCACATTCCCAGCTTTGGGAAGCAGATGGCAGGGATAAGAGAGTGAGAGTGAAGGACATTAGAAGAGTTAAACAACAGACTGGATGTGTTGCAGAAAGTGCTGAACTGCTGCAGTGCAGAACTTCACAAGAAGGAGGGGAGGAGGCACATGTGCATCAACGTGCAGCAGCAGCATCACTGATAAATCGTCTCCTAATGACGCAGGGCTAGAATCGCTACACCAGCTTTTATGAATATGATGTAATGTGGACACACAGAAACAATAAAATGTTTTTGCCGTCACATGAAAAACCTCACAAACTGGTCTGCAGAGCCACGCTGCTGTCAAAGTCCAATTTTCAGTCCTCTTTATGACAAGTTGAAGGCTCAGTCTTCTGCAAAATAAGCAGAACTGATCCAACATTTGTCAAACTTTGAATTAAGACTCAGCACTAATACTCATTAAATAGTCAAATGAAGCAACGACTGCATTTCTTTGTTTGGCTCACAGTAGTTTAACTTTTTTTTTTGCTTTGATCCCAGCATGTCCAAAAAATAAATAAATAGCAATGGCTACTGAAGAAATCAACCAGAGATTCGTATGGGATGATGACTTTCAGCAAAAATATTACATTTCACTATGCCAACTTATAAAAAAATTTATAACATGAGTCATGACCTAATTATATTTTATTCAAACAAGAAAAGTGCCAATTACACATTGGAGTTCAGCCTATTCACAGGTCAGTGAAGGTGGACTTTGATTACTTCACATTATTTGTGGAAAATCTTTGTTTGCATGGAGCATAAGTAGCAAATTTTAAAAATGCAACTTGGGAAGCTGAAATATGTCAGTGCAATACTACTTGACGCGCTATTGGCTGGTGTTTTTCAAACTAGCCAATCCAGGAACACCACTAATTTTCCTTGCTGCTGATTGGCTATAAACCCCCAAGTAGGGCTGAAACGATTCCTCGAATGAGTCGAGTACCTTGACTATTAAAATTCCTCGAGGAAAATTTATCTGCCTCGATGCTTTGTTAATTTATGTTTTATTATTTAGCGCACCGTTTTCTGCGTTACGCGGAGCTCTCACTTCCGCCTCTGAGTTGTTGACGAAAGCTAAGTGTTAGCGGCATAACATCCAATTTTCAAGTTCGGCCCGTGGGGATTTTATTGATTAATGATAATGCCTGTGTTTTCATCGTTTTTGGGGGCTCCAACAAGCATCCTTAAAGTGACGGGAGTGATGCGTTTACAACAGTCCTACCCCCAAGAGCAGGAGACTTTATATATTAGCTGTTCTTGTTAGTGCCAAGATGGAAAAAGCAAATATCTACACCAATACAAACACAGGAACATCCGTTGTGACATTTGTAGCGACGTCGTATAATGTCTGGAAATTTTCAGGGTCACCAACATGGGAAGAAATCTGTAATTACTCACTGGTCATCTCTTGTCTCATTTCACAAAATAAAAAAAGAAGAAACTTTATGCACATTCATAAAGATTAAATTTAGATCAATATCAAAACTAGAAAGGAAACAGCATTATCTTGTGCACTTCCTAACTCATAAAAGCTACTTGATACTTTAAAATATACAGAAAAAGTTAGTCCAACATGAGCAGAAAATGACAGGAGCAGTCACTCTACTGAATATTTCCAGCCCTGCTAGTTATTAAGCAGGCTAGTTAGCACCCTGGTTGGCCTACATACCTACTGTAATCAGTCCACAGCCAGATTAGTTAGCACTACATAGACAACATGCTAACCCACATACAATTTGTTATGCATGTGGCAACTTCTCTCCAACATTTCCATGAGCTCCTCCAGGTTTCAGATGACAGTCAGGATGTGTTTACAGTGGAACACACTGATGGGTGTTTGAAACAGCAAACGCATTATATTCTGATGTTTATTTATTTCTTATACACTATCAGTGTGCTGCAGACAGTTTGAGGACACTGACCGACCTCACACACAAACTGTTATTTTAATCTAGGGGGCCTGTTTATCCGTCTAGACTCTAAATGTCAACGTGGTGTCGAGTATCCCATGAATTTAGCGGCGTTTTTATGTAATCCACTGACCCAAAAACCTTTGCTTCGCAAGCTGAACACAAACAGATGACCCCCACCTTTGTGTAAAAGTCGCCGTAACTCCAGCAGGTCTGGATGTTTTAAAGAGCGGGGGGTCAGATGAGCCTTGGCCTACTTCTGCTCCTCCTCCAGTGTCAGCCTCAGCTCTGAGTCGTACATGTTGTAAATAAGCGCGTCAAACATCAGCCGTGCCCCTTTCTGACTTCAAGACCTCTCACCTTACGCTGCATGACTGCAATCTTCACCTGCATCCTGTCTTTCTGACCCAGCGGGTGAAGGTGTGTGGATGCCCTCCCCCTCCAGACTGAGGCGTTCAGCGTCAAGGGAGTCAAACAGGACATTAAATTGCCGTTTCATCTTTTTGAGATGCAGCCACTGTCTGCCACATTCCCCTGCTGTCTTTTAAAGAAAAACATGCCTCTGAGTCACTGAAAAAAAAAAAAAGGCACTCCTCCGCTCCACCCAAGAGCCTGCAGACCGACAGGAGATAAGCACAACAGGTTTGCCTCTCATAATCGTGTTTATGTATAGCTGGTATTTCACACCAGCTACTTTTGACACAGAGAAAAGCGGAACGATAACGGCATGCAGAGACCCGATCTGAGTGGCGCTAAACCGAAGGTGGCAAGTTTTAGACCCTGCCCACTCATCTGGTGGAATATTCCACTGAACAGCTCACAGATCTGCAGTCTTACTCATTCCTGCAGGCTTGCTTGATGCTGACAAAAAAAAAAAAAAAAAGCCAAATGAAATCAACAGTATCAAACTCACTGACCTGCTCACATTCACTCAGACGAACAGCAAACTGACAACACAACACAAGCTAGTTAGCCAACAAAGGTTGTTATTTTAATAGTACAGAAGTATATGAACAAAGGATTGATGTTGTTGTTGTTTTTTATTATCTTGGGGGTTTTTTGTCACATTTCTCTAAACAGCAGCCAAGAATAAGATATTTTCATTCCTTGTTTGTATACAAATATTACCTGATCAACAGGTTTGAAAATATGCTTCATACCAACTGAGACGGGCAGCATGCTAAAAATAAATCTCAATATTTATTACATTATATGTATATTTTTCTATTATCTCACTGACTAATCTATTTTAATCTGATTAAATATCAGACTAAAATAGTTTGGGCCCTCCTAAATAGTTAGGAGGACCCAAACTAGTACTTAAATTTTCTAGATGTCAGAGCAAAAGGAGAGAAACGTTTTTGAAACTTCCCCTAAATTCAGACTTCTGCATACATTTCTTTAGTGTTTGGTAGATATACGAGTTGAATTAAAGCGTCTGTGTTTCCTTCTTCACTGAAGTTTATGACAACATGTGGCTTAGCTCTACATCTAGTCAGAAATAACATATTTAGTAAGTCATTTCAGTTTGCTTCAAAAATAAATACGTTATTGTAAATGGCTGCAAAATTCTATAGAAAGAGCTATGAAGTTGTATTTTATCGCTTCGCAGTTTGTGTTCATCCAACATGATTTTGGGCAACTATAAAATCCATCACTGACACGGATTAAATTTAATTTGAGGAGGTATAAGAAAGAATGTTCTGTTAAAGAAAACTCCTGAGAGAAAACCGAGTGAGAGAGCGGCTATCACTCCGAGTGTCTCATTACAGTGTTAATGACATTACTGGCACTCGGCCAGGTGTCTTCTCTCCTCGTTTTTTTCTTTCCAAGACAACAGAGCAGCCCTCTTTCTCTCTCTCTCTCTCTGCCGTTCACAGAGAGCAGGCCCATTCAGACGGTGTCGTCTGTAGAAACTCTGTTCACATGCAGAACGCAAACAATCAGCGCACTGTTTGGTTCTTAAGTGAAAACTCTCATATTCTCAAAATTGGAAACGTGCTCTCCTGGTTTTTGTAGCTGCGAACAATCCAAATCAAACGTTTCTTGTGAAAGAAAAACATCCACGATCTCAAAGGTAAGAACAAGTTGAACAGCATTATCAAGAAAACAACTGACTTGAACGTGTGGGGAAAAATGTCTCTATATCTCACACAACATATGGCAACTGTTGAAAAGGTAAACTTTAACTGTGACAGCAAACACTGGAGAGATAAGTGTAAGTGGAGGGTGTGGTGTGTGTACTTCACCCAAAATGAGCTAAAATGAGCCAAGACGCATCACACTAACACACACACATGCTGCCAGACATCTCTGGCATCCGGACAGGTTTCTTTGTAGCCATTTCATCAGAAAGTGGGCTTCACTTAGGCATTGGATGAATATCTTTTGAGGACGAGTCACTGAAAATTATATTGGAAACGACCCAACAGGACGGAGACGAAACGACTTTGAAGAAAGTTTGAGGAGAGAAACTTTAGATTTGATAATAAACGCAGAGACAGCAATACATTTATGCGTGGCTGCAGAGCCGAACAAAAAGCAGTCGGGACAAATTTGCATTAACTTTTTATCTTGTTTGTCCCTGCTTTGCCTTTGGCATTGGAGGAAAGTGGACAAATAACAAAAGTATCTTCGACTTTCATCATTTCTGCTCCCCTTTAATTGCTCGGTTTTATCATTCTAGGAGCTGCCAGTTGTGTTTTCACCAATTCTGGAAAAACAAATAAAATACAAACTTTTTCAAAGTCTGATATGTCAAACAACGACATTGTTTAATTCTCTCTGCAAACAATGGCTTCAGCTTATAGATGCAAATGCCAGGCAAATCCTACCATATTGAGACATGTCAACACTAATCTTATGCTGTGAATTCACATGAATGTAAAAAGTTATTTTAGCTTTGCGAGTAAACGCGTTGTGACAGCGACTTAAAGTTTTCACAAACTATCCAAATGCTAAATCCATTCTTCTGCTGGTTTTGCCTGAGTTTTCTCCAGCTCTCACAGTAATGCAGGTTTTGTAAATCCAAATGTCTAAAACAAACAAACAAGAAAACAATAACTTATAATAAAGAAATGCATGTAAAGTTTGCAATGACTCAGCATTGTGGGACACCATGATCACGTGGCGTCTGGTGTTTTTCAGCAAAACTTTGGGGTTCACATCTTACCTTTTGTCTAATTTTTCAATATTCAGCACATTTGATTGTTTTTATTTGTAGTTTGCTGAGATTTTGGGAGCAGAAGGTTTTTGGCCTTAGTGGTAAATATCCCCACTTACACTTGATTTTATAAATGACAGAACATCTGTGCTTTAAGTGCAACGCGTACCACACCTTTAACATACCGTATGCCTCCATTTACATGCATTAAAACACTTTAATCAAAAGAGAGAACTTTAAATCCAATTCAAAGTATCAAACAACAAGACGACCTAATCTCAAGAAGTTTGAAATCATAGGCTCAAAACTGCTGAGATAACTGAAGTAACTGATTGAACAACAATTATTAAAGATGAAAAACTGAACTGTGTCACTTTGACAGCAGAAATGTGACTGTAAGTCGGTTAAAAGACCTGGAACAAAACAAAGCATTAGAGAAAGCTGTTAGATGCTTGATGAATGAGAACAGAGGATAAATAAGGAAAAGAGTCATGAAGAGCTCAAGAAAAGACAGAAAATTAACTCAAAATGCAGAGAGAAGGGGAAGTTAACCAAGCGAAACATCTTTATAACTACAGTGTGTGTGTGTAGCAGATCTAGTGAGATAAGGAGGTTACTGACGGCCCTGCTGTAAGTGAGAAAAAACAACCACGGGCTCATAATGTGTCGACTCATTTCTCCTCCTGTTTCTTCAGATCTGAGCTCCAGAACCACACAGGAGACGGGATGAGGGTTATGTACACAAAGGATCAGAGCTGCGGATTAACAGCAAAAAACAGAACAAAACTGATCCCGTGTCCGAGTGCGTTGGACAGAGAAAGACAAAAAAAAAAAATGGTTTGAAAAAAGGAAGCGAAGACTAAAACCTCAAATTACATCTGAACGGGGGTCATATCAAAGAACCACATTTGATTTAATCACTGATGTCTTGCATTTGTTTTCCATTCTAACTGAAATTATTTCACCTGGTTAGCAAGAAATTATTGGTGCAAAAAAAATCTTCGCTATATGCCATTAGCACAATCTGCAGTTCTTTTATGAGATAATAGAAAAGAGTCCGATGTTTACTCCAGCTCTGCCCCTAAACCAGCTGTTGAAACACACTGGTAGCAAAAACACAGGAGCAACACCCATCGCTTTTATTTATGCACAGCCGTTTTAAAACTACAAACACATCTGTAAAGCAGCTGATTGTAGGCTAGGCACCAGAGCAGACGACCCAATAAAACAAGATCTTGTTAAACTACTGTAACTCTAATGCTGTTTTGGAGTCCCGTTTTAAAATTAAAAGGAGATCTGGTTATTTCCAAATAGTTTTGAATGCATCATTATCTTCCTGAACCTCAGACTGTTGGTTGTCTAAGTCAGTGATTTTTACTGTGAGAATGTCAGGCCCGAGCAAATCAGGGCAACACTTCAGTCAATGCAACGGTAGCTCGTCTTAAAGAGCATTTTGTTTTTTGTGGGAGGGGAAAAACAACTAATTTATCTACTTTTTAGAAAATTAGTGGTGATATTTTGATATTTGTACTCAGTAAGACATTAAATAAAAGCTATTTCTAAGTCAAAAACCAATTATCTTTATTTCATCTATATAAAGATGACTTTAGAATTTCTCAAAAGCAATGTTTATTATTTTAACCCTTTGTCACTGTCTGCATAACTTTAGATTTAATGTAGTCGAGTTGTTTGAAACCACAACAACAAAAATGTAAGCACAGATAATGCTGTATGTGAAACATTACCACATAAAAGTTCTTCACCAGATAAAAATTTTCCCATTACACCACGTCGAATTTTTAGGAACCTGACAGCTGACTAAGCTTTCAGCAAGACCCAAAACTTTTCACGTGAAGCAGAAACAGATCTAGGGTATCGGCGAGTGTAATGACCCCGACTGCAGTGTTTAGACAGTTCAATATGAATAATATATTTTTGAACCAGTCTTTGTAAACTCAAAAACACACCACAAAACTTTGTGTTTCTCTTCTGAAATATCTGGGTTTGCCTGTTGAGAGAATCTGAAATAACATGTAAATTAGGAATTCATAAGTCTGGCTAATATGGCATGAGATGAAAAGAAGCCAACCAATCTATAAGTCTGGCTTTATTTATACAAATATACCCTGGTCCTGCATCTTCACTGTCAATTACTGATTTGTCTGACTTATAAAGGTCAGTGTGTGTCCGCATTACATACACACGTATTGTGTGCTCATGTGACATTCTCAGCTTGTGACTATATGAGTCTGCGTGCATCTTATGAGTTGGTAATAACCTGATGCTGACACAGCAGCCGTCAACAGTCAGCAAAGACTTCATCAAGAGGAAGTCGACTGCTTTCACTTCAGCATAAGCCGGCTGCTCGCCAACACACACAAAGCAAAACCTAAACTGCAACGCAAACAAAACGAAACGAAGAGCCTGACAGATTTGGAAGGAAGGAGTTTCCTCAGAGGTAACGTGTTTTTTTGTTTTTTCTGCAAAACCAGTCAGGTGACTCCAAAACCAAGGTTATGACCCAACACAAGGAAGCACTTCTGCACTGTTGTTCTGGTTTACAAAACTGACTTGTAATCCAACAGCGAATAAGAGAAGTAGATCAGATTTATTTTATGAGTCAGGTGTGTGTTAGTCAACCAGAAGAGACTCACCAAAAGGCATCGAAAGCTTCATAAATGTCCCCGAGACGCTGTTCCTTTGGTCCTGGCTGTGGATGAAAAGCTGTGCAGTCGATCCTGAACCAAGAACAAAAACAGACACCGAAGAGGTGAGACTTAACAAATCAGCACACAGTGTGTACAGAGCAGCACTATTTCTGCTTTTACTGCACATTAAATCAATGCATCAGCAAACACAGCACACACACACTCTCTCCCTGTGGGGAAAAGTCACACAAAAGAAATTATTTGTGCTTTGCGTTTCCTGTTCCTGCAGGATTTGGATTCAGATTCATGTACACGAAGCGCCTTGCAAAAAGNTCTAAAGTTGTCATTTTAGACAAAACAACAGAAAGTTGAGCATAAATGTTACTAGGAAGAGAAAATGAAACCTGGATGGGTCTGAAGCATTTTTCAAAATAAAATTCAGAAAAGCGTGCCGTGCTTTTGTATTAAAGGGAAGAACAAGACGCTATGTATGACGTGGTTCCCTATGGTAAAACACGGTGTTGGCAGCATCATGCCGCAGGGACAAGCTGTTCAGAGTTAATGGGAAGGTGGATGGAGCTAAACACAGGCTGATCCTGGGAGAAAACTTGTTAGAAAATAGTTATAGAGTAAAGAGTCGCTTTCCAACAGCACAACAACCCCAAACACACAGCCAGAGACATGATGGAACGATTTAAATTAAAGCATATCTGAGTGTTACACTGGCTTAGTCAAAGTCCAGAACTAAATCCAATTTAGAAGATGCAACCAGACTTGGAAATTGGTGTTTTACAGAGACTCTCAATTCAACTTGTTTTGTAAATACGAATGGGTGTCTAGATTGAAGACGTTGGTTGAGACGGACACCGAAAGATTCCCAGAAGAAAACACATATATCATGTTTCCTCAACTTTACAATAATACATTTAGTGCATCACATAAAATAACACATTAAGGTTAGTGCTTGGAAAGAGACAAATACAACAAACAGAAAGGGTTACTAATACAGGCACAATTTGCATACATTTTTGGAATAAATCTAAAAGAAAGTGCAACAAACGCCAACACAAACGAGGAAGCAGCATGTTCTTATAATAAAAGAGTTTCCTCTTATGACTAGAGGAAAACACACTGAAAGTGATCCTCATTAAAGAATGCTGATCCAAATTTAAAATCTGAAGGACAGAGTTTCAGCAAAAGTGTCCAAAGAGTGTTAATCTTCTCAGATCTTGAGAGATAAAATTACATTTGATCACGTGGGAAAATCAGACCTTTAAAGCAAATATAGACACGAGTCTTAATCTTCACACTGGTGTATTCAACCGCTTCTTCCTGGTTAATAACAAAAGAAGCTGCAGTGAAATAAACGAAACATTTGCGCAAACTGCAACAACAATCATTGCTAATCTCAAATTCTAATAATGCACATTTCCTAATGAGCGCAGGAGAAATTCATGCAACCTGATATATCCTGTAAAGTAATGTAAATGCCTCTCTTCTTCTTCCTCCTCCTTTTCAGCAGCAACCTGAGATGCTGAGTATCCTGGCTCTCAGAGCCGACCAGCAGCAGCAGCAGCAGCAGCTGGTGGCGGTGGGGGACGGCAAAATCCGTCCCCCCCCGCTGCTGCTGTTGTTGTTGTTGTTGTTGTTGTTGCTGCTGTTTTTAACCGGACACTGCGCTCACCTCGCCGGGTCGTTGACAGCCACTTGGCCCAGTGTGTGTGTCCTCCGGGAGGTCGGACAGTCGCTGCTCTGGCTCTGCGGCAGAGTGTTGTTGCTTCACAGGCTGTCCGCTGCTCCTACGACTGAAGCCAGGGCTTTAAATGCGCCTTTAAAGGAATATCTGTCGGAAGACGAGACGCAGCGCCTGGCTTCCGTCGACGACACGGCTTGTTTTGCATAAAGGGGCGGGGCTTCGTTGAGTGACGTCATCTCGACGCATCGCACTGTCATAATGAGTGGCAGTATATTTATTTATTTGACACGATTATAAATAACATTAAATATTAACCATTTATAAATATAATCTAAAAGCTTATAATGACATTGTTTAAAATTTCTATAATAAAACATTCCAATGAACATAAAACAAAAGAAAGAAAGAAAACAAAAAAATACATAAGATACATTTTAAACTGATTTGACATTTTTATTTTGTTTATAAAGGAAAATGTCATTGAGAAAAATTATTTTACAGCATAAATGATCCTGTCATTTGTTTTTCTATGGATGTGGTGACACATTGTTTATTTTTCTGCATTAACTCTAACCCAGTGATGTTCACACATTTCAGCTGCAGTGCAATAAGTTTATTTCCTATTACAGAAGGTGTCACCCATCAACATTATCTCAAACTGAATGAAATAAAAAGAAACATTTGAATGTTCAAACATTATCTCGACATCGCCAACAATCTCTTTGGAATTAAAGTACATAGAGGATTTTATCTTAATTATACTTTACAGTTTTAAGTTAACTATATTTTCTAAGAGCTTCTAAGTGTTAATTTATAACTGTCTGTGTCCCAAAGTAACATCTGACAGGACACAGAAGTCTTTTTTCTTTTTGCCACTGAGCACCGGCTGAACGAGGACCTGTATTTATCTTTAACCACAAAGAGGAAGTAAATAGTTAGAGAGGTAAAAGATACCCTTCAACGGAGAAATGCAGCACAGAATGGCACCTTAGGGCCACTAAAAGTCTTCATAGCAATCATTGAATGCTGTAAACATGCTTACCGTGTTTTGATTGCATGCCAGGAAAAAGCCCTTTTGGTTCTACAGCTACAAAAGTACAACTTGCTAAACTTACAGAAAGTTTAATTGTGGTCAAATACGTCTAAGGGTAAGGTTTTTGGTAAGCTTACATAGTTTCGGCTTGAAACATAGGATGACAATATGAAAAAGTGCATGCATAGTGTCGAATCTGTCACGCTGTGGACCTGTTTATCCTCCAAAAGCTTCTGAGAATCTTTTTAATGTTCAGGATCTGCTTATCATACCAAGAGCTGTCAAATAAAAACCTGATGGTAAAAATCTGAATGTGGGTCATCGTTGGATCTGTAAAAAGGATGATGATGGTTCACCAGACACAAACCAACCATGGTTTGTTTGGCTTCAATGGTTTTTTTCAGCCCAAAGACCCAAATCATATAGAAAGCATGCAAGAGGAACTGAAGAGGCCTTAAGAGAGGACTAAGAGTAAATGTAAGCAATATTGTATAGAATTCATTTATGTTTTTGTTTCAGTTCACTTTTATGAAAAGAAGATTAAATGTCGCTTTGTATACAATATATAAATAAAATAAATATGTTTATTTATTTATCTTAAATAAAGATAAAACAAATAAGAACAAAATTATAACCCACAAAAAAATAACATATAGACTTTAATCAAAATTAAATAAAATAATATTGATAATTCTTGTCCTGATTTTCCAACTTTGGGTAAACACTCTTTAAGTCTTAGCTGCATAAAAGTGACTGAAAAAAAAAGAAAAACTACAAAGATCTTCTCTCTTGGTATTCACCAAACTTGTGAAGTGTCTTAAAAGAAAACTAACAGTATTCATATAAACAAGGAGGAATAAAAATTATTTTAAAAAAATTAATATTTTTTTTTAGTGGTTTATTTCTCTAATAATTAATAAAAATAAACCAATAAAAGTAAAAGTATAAAAAATATCTTGCCTGAATAAATGTAGTGAAATAAAATGTACAATTTTCAGTGTGAGATAATGCTTCTACCACACACATCTTTATCATTACCAAGAAATGTGTCAGCCTTTGTAAATTGAAGCAACAAATTCACAACAAAGAGCAGCTGCGACTTGAAGCCGTAAAGAAAAGTGTCTCTGGCAGAACAGCTGAAGGTTTTGGAGCCAAGCTCGTTCCCTAATCTGTGTATATTTTGGACCTGCTTACACCTGAAACTCCTTTTTACCGAGTAAAGATTTATGGATTAGAGAAAGTGATTAAAAACTCAGCAGGAGACACAGAGAGCATCCTATCCCCAACTAGCGCCAAGGAACAAGTTGAGCTGCACGCTGGGAGATTAACAGCTGCTTATGGCTTTATGTTGCCAAACAATGTCCAGTACAGTCACACAAAGTGCAGGCTATTGTAAATGTCCTGGAGGGGGAAAACACCTCCACCAGCCCCACGGGGGACCAGCGGCCATGCAGGGATTTAGTGTTTTGCTCAAGGACACTCGAGCAGGGCGGGATTTGTCTTTTCGACTTTGTTTTGTCTTCCACCGTGCAGACAGCAGCAGGGAGCTGAGCAGCTCATTTTCTTCGTGAAGGGCAGTTCTTTGAATTAGAGCGTAATGTGTAAAGTCAATGAAAAATTAGCAAACTAACACAAAAAACATGTTATCTACTCTAAGTAAGTTTATGTGGATGATTTGAAGCTGCTGATACTGTTTGTGACGTCATTGTAATCATGTTTACTTAACTTTGTAGAAATGCTTGCAGACTCAATAGATGACCGATTTTTCTGCAGGTCTGAAGCTACGAAATGTTGGACCAATTTCGTTCCTTTTTGATAAAACTGCGCCCTCTACTGACAACTATTAGAAAGTGCATTGCAGGCATTAGACAGAAGGAGATTCTCACGTCGAACCTTAAATAAATATGCCAAATTTTCACAGTACAGCTATAAGTGTCTAAAACAATCAACTAACTGCCGGTTAATATATAAAATTCACACTAAAATAATGTAAGCAACCATTTTGATTATTGATGGAGCTGGTTAAACAATCAAGCTTCTACGTTGATCAAACTTTCACACTTTTCCCATTTTGATCATCATTTCATTTTATGGTTATTTGTGTAATCTATTTAAAACAAAGATTATTTTTTGTGAACGTTACAGCTATTTTTGTTTTGGGGTTTTTTTGGCATTTTATATGCTTCCAAACATTTGAAGACACTTGAAAAAGTTTTTGTTAATAACAAATCTCTTTTTACTCTATTTTCAACACAGATCAACAAACTAAGTTTAATATCAAACAGGAATAATCTCAATAATAATCAGTTTTTGCCACTATGTGATAATTATGTGCCCCATAAATCTAATAAATACTCCACTTGATACTCTGCAATAACTGGCATACCACTAGTGGTATTTTGTCCCACTCTTATTTGTGAAAATATTTTAATTTAGCAACAATGGAGGGTTTCTTTTAGACAGAAAGCTGCATGTTTAAGGTGATTCAACAGCATAACAGCTGAATTTAAGACCAGACTTTGACTAAACCCCTCAAAAACTGCATTCATTTTGTGTTTTTAGTCTGTCAGAGGTGGACTCCTGGTATATTTTCTATGACTGTCCTGTTTCATAAATCAAGTTATCTTGATTTTAAGGTCACAGGTTGTTAATGAGTTTTTCTTCTTCAGGGTTTTATGATTGAGTCAAAAATCACAATTTTATCAAATCCTGTTTCTGACATGCTGTGTTAGTTGTATGGCAGACCCAAAAGGACAAATACCTTCCAAAATATTTTGTAAAAATTAGGTTAATAATAATAATAATAATAAAAAAGAAGCATTAAATGTTCTGTTTTAAAAAGTATTTTTACTATTGGTTAAAAACTTGTAAGAATAGTTTTGGCCACAACATTTTCCAATTAAGTCTTTAAAAAGTAAATGAAAATAGAAATGCATATAAATAGAACTCAATTTGATACAGAAGATAAATAAAAATAATGAAATATATGAATCTGGAGGAGATTAAACAGCTAATACGAGAAAACAAAACATCTCCAACACCTGAAGCATTTTACGTTATGAACACCTGAAAGTTAATTATGTGAACAATTTGACCTTTTCTGGTCACTTTAACTGCAAACTAAATATATCACAGAGTATAAAATGTATTGCAGAAAAATAAATAAATTTAAAAAATGAAAAAAGAAAGCTGTGTGTTTTAGTTATGAATATTTTGCCACATTACAACCACAAACAAGGTGCTTCATTTTTCTTTATTGTACAAATACAAAGTAATAGATAATTGTGAAGTAAAATAACTTTCCTTTACACCTCTGCATGGAAATCTGTTACATGAATAAAAAGGTTTTAATTCGAGCAGGACAATTACGGTAATCCATAAAACAAAATCCCAATAAAACCCATCAATGTTTCTGGCTGTAACGTGGCAGAATGTGAAACGGCTGAATACTTTTCTAAGGCTCTGCGGTTGGAGTAAACACAGGTTCTCAAGATGCTCTGATATATTCGCCGACTCCAGTTCCCATCACCATGCATCCTCGTATTAAAGCACCGCTGTAGGGGCTTTCCCACAGCGCTGCTGAAATCTCCAACCTCTTCTGTATTTTCATGGTATTTTGACTCCTTGGAGCTGCAGATTTCTACGTCAAGCACACAGCATGAGGTGAAGCTAACGCACATAATGTTCTCAGATTGCAGACGGCCTTACATAATAAACACATGTAGAATCTAAAGTGAGACGCTTTGGAGTAAAAACCATCAACACACCCTGTGTTTTTCAGTCGTTCATCTTTGCTAAAAACTTTAAAAAGTGTCAGTTGTGTTAGTATTGCTAACACAAGTCTTAGAAAAAGATTTAAACTTGCTGAATTCATATAAACTCAATGCTTCACATGTAATTCCTTCATTTATTTATCAGTCTTTATTGGGCTTCCCTTCATTTTTCAGTTTTGTTTTTTTTTTCCAACCTTCATTGTTCATGAGAAGGTCCATATTAGTTTTAGCAGAGCTAACATTTGCTTGAATCCAGTCCTCGATCCTCCACCTTCCAGATGGCGACTTTCCCGTCGTGCTTTGCGGCTCCGCTGAGGACGTAGCGGTCCTCAGCCGAGCAGAGCGCCGTCACCTTGTCGATGTGACCGTGGAGCTCCTTCAGAACCTCGTAGCGCTCCGTGTCCAGGATGTAAATCTTCCCTTTGGTAGAGCTACGGCCCATACCCCCGACCCATACCTGGTCAGAGAGACAGCGAGAAGGAGCAGGTTACACTTTCCCTGTCCCAAATCACTGAAATATTATGCTGCCTCGAAATGATTTAATCAACTCATCGACCAGACTGGTATAGCTTTATTTGTTACTTTGACTAAAGTGTTGTTTTGTTACGCCAGAAACTTCTACTAAACAGATTTGATACGATAAGAATCAGCGCTGAATTGGTTTAGAAATTATTTAGCTGACAGGACTTTTGCTGAAGAAACTACATCACCTCCACTTACAATATCAAACGGTGTTCCTCCAGGATCTATGTTACACCCTTCTTCATTTTCTATTTTGGGTGAAAATACTATCATACACTGATGACAGAAATTTATATAGCAGTGTCCTTTTTAATCGTTTAAGTTCTTGGATCTGCACACACAACTCTAACTGACACACTTATAGTCCAAAAAACTCATCCAAAACACTCCTAATGAAATCCAAAACGTCACTGCACTTTTTCAAAAAACTTTTTTCATTGGTTGTTTTAGAATCATGGTGCATTTGAGGAAATCGGAAAAATGGGTGTCATACTGCATTCAAGCACTTCCTGGTCACAAAACGTTCACCGAATGAGCAGCAAATGTGAAAAACACGCACAAAATAATGCCGAAAATGATTGATCATAAACTTCCTGCTGAAGAGCCCCATGGGGTTTGAAGAAATATCGACAGAAAAGACGCACTGGGCTATAAGCCGCATGGTTCAAAGCGTGGGGAAAAAGTAGCGGCTTATAGTCTGAAAAATACGGTACTTTTATAAAGTTTGAGGTCCGTGCTGTCCAAAAGACAGAGCGGGCATTGACCTTAGAGGATTAATTTATGGTGTAGAGATAAAAGCTTTTTTATCATCTTTGTTCACAAGTGTCTGTTTGTGAATTAACCTGGTTTTTGACTTGAATCATGCAGTAGCATCCAGTGCAGTCCTGCAGCATCACGCGGTTGATAGGTCTGCTCGTGTTTTTGACGTGCCAAATATACACCTCTGCAGAGTCGACACACACACTCCAAAGCTCCTCGCTCTAATACAAACACAGAAAAACACAAGGAGGAGGACATCCAACATTTAAACTCTTAAAATACACAAACACAGTAATAATAATAATAGACAGTCTGTCTGTGTGCTACCTCAGGTATCAGCAGAGCAGAGCTAAAAGTGACACTCTGTTGTTCGGGCAGATTTATACGTTGTTTTAATGTACCATTCCTCCAGACCTCCATTATACCGTCCCTAGCGCCTTAAGAAAAGGAGAGAGAAAATACACAGTCAGTAATTAAGAAAAGAAGCCCATTCATGTTTCATTTGTCTTGCTTTATTGAGAAAAGAAACTCACAACACCAGAGAACTCCACCACAGCTGTAGACTGACTGCAGGCGATCGCAGGAGAGACGAAAATGTCTCTTCACCTACAAGAAGAGACGAGTAAATCCACAACATGAGTGTATGTGGTAAAGTCAACCTGGGAAATATTTATTCATCCAGATTTTGACTGAGATGAGAAGCAACCAGCTGATTTTTCCCTCACCTGTAGAGTCGAGACTTCCCACGCCATGACGGTTCCCTCCGCACTGCAGGAGTACGCCACCTTGTGGCTGAAGATTACAGCACACATTTCAAACATTTATCCAGGATGTGTTTTTCAGTGTTGCAGTAAAGACCACCTAACCCGAAACCAAGACAAGACCAAGACCAGAGTGTATCGAGACCTGCTGCTCTGGTGATAAATAATCAGTGATACATTTCGAAAGTAGAGAACTAGAAGAAAAAAAAATATTTAGAAGTTATAAGCAAGGTGTTACCAGTATTTTTCGTTGTCCAGTGCAAGTCCTGTAACCTCTGCCCTGTGTTCAGTCAGCTGCCTATTACAGACCATGGACACCACACTGATGATGTAGATGACACAGTCCTCAGAACCCATCCAGACCTGGTCTCTGTCAACTCCCAGCATGCAGTTCTGAAAACATACAAACCTCAATGATAAGCTTCAGGATTAATATAATTATTTATTTATTTCGTTCAGTCAAAGAATATTTAGTGTTTTAATGCTGTCAGATTAATTGTAATAATATTCAATCTACTAAAGAAATTTGCAAGTTTTATACATATGTGTTTTTTAAAAAATATAACAAAAACAGAGTCAACTCACATTTTAAAAAGTTAAGGAAAGCTCATTCACACAAAAACATATATTCTCCACTAGGTGGCATGAGTGTATAAAAAAACATACACCTCTGTTTAATTTTTTTCTTTCCAAGAGACAGATGTAAAATATTAAAGTCCTGAGGAGATACACCTCTCTGTTTCTGGTGAATGTTTACCTCACAACAATAACATGCAAGTTTCTGCAAGCAGAAAAAGAAAGTAAAAGAAAAAAGCAAAAAAGGCAGTGGGAAAAACTGCTTCATCTGTATCTGATTTCAGAGGCATGTGTGATGGATAACAGCTGAATCTGTCTGGCTCTGGAGTCAAATATTTTTGATTACCAGCAAACTGAAGCCTTCTTTTTTTACTGACCTCACTCATCACTGGTTTTTCTAAGGCCACACAGCAGTTCAGTCCCAGTTCTTTGAGTTCCTCTTTGCATTGTGTTTGGAAATGCTCCTACTTTCACTGGTGAACATACCTCTGAAGATGATGGTTCCCTATCAAATCAGTTTACTTATAATTCATTGGATAGTTCTTAATCCAATTTCAGCAATTTTCTTAAATATTTTCTTTGCTTGATGCATACCAATCTTCCCAAAATAGATTAACACCTTCTTTATGACCACAACGTCTGTCTAATAAATTAGAGGTTCTTCCCTGAAACAGTTGGGATTACACAAGTGGTTTTATTGCATACAAGGATACCATCATAAAAATAGATTGCCACCATTTGAATGACCTGCAGAGTCCTGACAGTGATTCTTGTCCAATATCAGTGTCTGACCCCACTGACGAGCTTCTGAAAGACTGGCCAAAAATGTCCACAAACATATTCCTAAACATTCTGAAAAAGCATTCCCAGATGAGCTTAAACTGCTGAATCCCAACAAATCCATATCCTGACTTTGAAACAAGATTTTATTGAGAATGACTACATTCTCAAACAAAGAGTAGAGAGGTTACAGTAGCACAACCCCATTTTATTTTATGGTATGTAATCAATACTTATATTTATTCTAAAAGACCCCACACATATAGATGATTTAAAAATGGCAGCTGTAGTCAGAATACATTTAAAATGTTACACTGTTAAGCAGAGTCAAAAGGTGTGTCTGTCCCAAACATCAGCACTGAAAAACAATATCCGCTATGACTAAAGACAGCTTACACTCTTTGACAGAAAACAGAGGGTGTGAATTATTTTGGTTTTAAGAAGCTTTTCTGTAAAAAGAAAAAAAACCTGTCAACTTCAAAATCACCAGAAGTGTCAATATCCAGCATGCTGCTGGTTTCTCTTACCAGTCTTGCATTTCCAACTTGGCAGGTTTGTATGAGGGACCAACTGGATGCATCATAGACCATCACCTTCCCTCCACCCACAGACACCCATAACTGACCTGAAACACACACAAGCAGGATTTATCAGTTATTTCTTGATAATAAAAAAAACAACTTTCACCAAAGACACTTATTAGAAACTTTACTTTCTGACCAGAACATGCACAGAATTATAAAACCCATACATGAGGTAAAAATGTTTCCTGCAACTGCACCAGATTCTATTTAGGTGTGACCATTAGACAGTTTGAGTCAAAACCCTTCATGCTCTGCAGAATTCTTGAGCAGACCGACTCCACCCTGGCTTGATCTAACGGTCACATTTTTTCCTACATATTCACTGTTGCTGGAATAAAAAGAAGAAAAAAAAAGAGAGAGAGCAACATCCTGCGTTTCATAAGGGGAGCAGAGAGAGAAACATACACACTGAAAGAAGGGAGTGGTGAGGAATGAGGGGGTGAGAAAACTGGTCCTGGGCCAGAAACTCAATTCAGTGACCTATATTCAAGCGGGAGAGGCTAGCTCAGGGAGACAGACATGAATAGCTAGATGTGTTCTTTCCAGCAACGAGAAGGCTGCCACAGAGGGGCTGTGTTTGTCATTCACATGAGTGTATTTGAGTTGGTGGTAGGTCCGCCACCAGCGTGTTTCTGAGTGGCCCCAGATGGCTGCAAACTAAAGGCCACAGCCTTTGTTGTTCTTTTTTAGCCTTCCTCAACCATAAAGCAACTGTGCACCACCCACAAAGACAAGAAAACAACAAAAAAAGTCACAAGTCATGTTTAGTGGTCAGCAGAGGTTTAGATCGATCAGTTAAGGTTTACCAGAAGTATAGTTTTCTAAACATCTGCACAAAAATGCCAGAGGAGCAAACAAACAAACCAGAAATCATGAATAAGCAATAAGAATTATCTAAAATCAGCTGAAATGTGAAGTGTTGTAAGACAGACACAGAGGTCAAGTTACAGAATAAAAAAAGCTGGAAAAACTGCCAAGAATCTAGTAAAATCTTTAAATATAATCAGAAAAATCTCATATGTTTGAGTTTGTAAGCTAATGTTGCTACAAAACTCTTCACATGTTTTGTTTCTTTAAGACATTATGAATCTGAGGGCACATCCAGCACACGAGGGGTTCCTCAGGGCTCCGTTCTTGGGACACTTTTCTGTGTTACGACACATGCTGGCCACACACATTTAAATATTTTCTTGTTAACAAATGAGTCTCTATCAATTATTACCTTAATATTAATATAATATATAGATGAGAACTTTCTTTAATTTAATGTAAATAATTGTTTGTATGCTCCTCATTTCCCCAAACCTTTCAGGAAACAAGACACACAAAAACTACTGCTTACTCCTACTTGTAAAACATTTTTTACTAGTTTATATCATTATCTGTTCATATGTTTCAACTTGCATTTTATTTTTTCAGCTTATTGAGTGTTCTTTAAATGGATTTATTGTGTTGATATATTTTTTTGTCTGAATTACACTTAGTGTATAGTGTTAGCATTCACCCAACAATGTCTAATAATTTCCCCCTGTTTTCCTCTGTCTAAAAATGAATCTGAAACAATTCATTTCAATGTCACTCTCAGGCTTGCAGAGCTTCCTGCTGGTCTGCAAAGGAAGATATTTATATTTAGTTTGCAGTGGAGTCAAAAAAAACCAAGGTGAATTTAGAGCAGCGTTTCTCAAATGGCCCATTATCTTTTATGTATTTGTTTTAGATTAGACCTTGATTCAAATGGCTGAATCACCACCTCCGCATCCCAAAGTTATGGAAAAACATATAGGCCTTTTAATTTAAATCAGTTGTGACGGATCAGGGAAACATGAAGAACATGCAGGGAAGAGGCTTGTGAGGAATGTGGCTTAAAAACGTGTGTGTTAAGAAACATACTCAAACATTTATGGGCTGAAATATAGTCTTGTCCAAAAACGTTAGCTTAAATTGACAATAACTAAGAACTTTTGAACAGTTCTTAAATGGAAGCTTCCTTTAGATTCAGTGTTTTCACAATATTCAATGAATCTGACAAATTTCTTTCAGTTTAGCACTTTCCCGAAAAGGGAGACCGGACGAGGAGGAAGTGCTGCTGGAAAATTTAACGTGCACATACACGCTTTTCCCGTTAATGAAAGAGCTAATTGTAAACCAAAGGTTAACTGCATAATCAGTAATTGTTAATTGTGTCAGTCAGTGGCGGTGGGTGCCACAATGCAATGTAGAATTACAAAACACTTCTACTGCTGAAAAACGACCAATCAAAACCCGGACCTCCTTGTGGACCAATCAGAGACCAGAGGAACCTGACACCTGTCACCACAGTGTCAACAGGAATGCTGTAGAGAAACTGCTCAGTTACAGGATTTGCTCAGGAGGTGTGTGTGTGAGTGTGTGTGTACCTGGAGTGTACAACAACACATCTACAGCCTGGGGTACGGCAAATTCCACTGAAGGGTTAATTTTATGCTTCAGCGTCTCTGAAGTTGTGCTGGGAACCATCATCTGAGCTGGAGACGCATAAAACAGAAGTAATTAACTTTTAATGGGATGACTACATGGTGATGCAACAGGAAGCACTTCCATGCACCAATTACTCTACCAAATAAAACTTTCAGATGACGCATTATGTGATAAAGCTTCTATGAGCAGAGGGTTTAGCAAGAATCTTACATGACTGAAAAAAGATTTTAAAAAAAATGCAATAATAACAAAACAAAAGCAAACACAGTAGCGGGGGATGGAGAAAGAGTTATCTCACCTTCTAGACTCATGCGGTCAAAGTAAGCAAGTTTAGAAGCAGCATAGATAGCTTTACTGCTCTGAAGGCTGCCCACTACAGCGTCCATCAACAGGGAGTTGGTCAGAGCCTGTTGCATATATTGTGGGTCCTGGAGACAAAGATATTTTAGATGTAATAAGTAGAAAAAAAAAAAAAAAAAAAAAAAAAAAAAAAAAAAAAAAAAAAAAAAAAAAAAAAAAACTTAATTTACCTGCTGTTTGTACATATTTAAGAAAAATGAAAGTAAACAATTAAAAACCTGATCTAACAGAGATAGAAGGACTTCACAATGTCTAAAAAATATTTATGATTGAATATTGCAATTATTACTATTGACCCACATTTTTCAAATTTTTTCTTTAAACCGCACAATGTCCCCGCCACCTTCTGCATGCTTTCACAACTCAGCCATTGTCATCCATGTCAAATGTAAACAGCAAGAGCGGAGAGAGTAGCATGCAAACTGTGAATGCACTTGAAACATAAGAGTGAACTAAATAAATCCATTTTGAGATTGCACATATTTATATGGTAACTATGATTGTAACTTAGTATATTGCACAGCTCTAAATGATAGTACACAATTCTCCCTTGTATAAGTTGTGCAAAACGTTTGTAATGCTGACTTTCTTTGTTAAATTATTTCTAATAAATAGGCAATCTACAGTATACAGATACAAGAACAACTTTGGTTTTATTTTTAAAAAGTCAACATTTTAAAAAAGTGTTATTTAAGCTCAGTTTTTACACCCAGTAAAAAGTGATCAGCAATTTCTCTTTTCATGTTATCTAATGCCTTTTGTTGGCTGATTAGTTACAAGAGTTTTTTAATTAGTGCTGCTTGTAAAACATAAAAACACTGTCGTGTGTATTAATGATCACCTTGCTGACTGTGCACAGTACCAATATGAGGAACTGAGATTTTTCAACTCAGGTGGAGAGTTAACAGACGAAAGAAAATGAAAATGTGCATTTCAGCTACAATGTCCAGTTTCAAAAAGGAAAACCTCCTCCTGCTAAAGCGTGCATATTTTTGGTCATCTGCGCCTGACAGAATCACTGCAGTTCATGTGTGTGTACATTGCACACACATTGAGATAAAAACGAGGTAATAAAGGTGACAAATAACTCAATAATTGATCTTGATAGGGTGTTGCATTGCCCACTTTCATTCTCCTACAGAGTTTTGTAATATTGGCAGTTACACTTACCCACCCTCCAAATCAAAGCTTTACCTTGTGTCGGTCAGCTATTGATCGTCCTGCCCACATCTCCTTGACCATCAGATTCCACAGCTCAGTTTCCGTTTTCAGGTTCGCCTCGAATGTCTCCTTCCTTCCATGAACACGAATCTTCAGGCTGGGGATGCGTAGAACCAGGAAGGGAGCAGAGGACACCCTCACTTCCTGTCAACGAAGAATTGCTGTCATCTTTTCTAATTCTTATTTACTGGCTCGTGTTGTTTATTCTCAGTTTTTCCTCTCACCTCTAAATCTCGATACTGTGCCACCTCCACGTATCCCGGTCGTCCGTCGGTCAGCAAGAAAAGCCGACGCTGAGTCATGGCGATCTTCCCCACACCACGACTTGTTTTGACGGAGGATGACAGCTTGAAGACGCATTCGGTAGCATCAAGGTGCTCCAGCACAGATGCTGGCAGACACACCTTAAAAACAAATAGAAAAAATTATACAATCATTACATCCAGGAGAAAAATAGGCAAAGAAAATCCATCACCAAATTTTTCCAATCAAGTCTTTAAAAAGTCCTGGAAATTTTTCTTATTCTGTTTCATTGAAACTATTGATGAATTACTGCAGAAGAGAAGAAAAATGACAGCTGCAGTTGGTTGCACTGTATGTTTGGAAATATATATATCCATGCCACTGTTTTCAGATTTGCATTTTTAGAAAAATGTTTAACAACTATGCACCACCTCGTGTTGGTATTTTAGATACAATGAAATAAAGCTTGTGGTGTAAATATCTACACAGGAACCTGCAATCGCCAATGTAATATTTAATATTTAAAAGAAAAGTCTTCAAAGTTCTCAGAGACTACCAGAAATATCTAATTAAACTCAAGCACTCAATATTTTCTATTTTACTTTTTTAAATGATAAACATGAGGGAAAATATGAATCATCCATCTAATTATCAAATTACACACAAAGGCTCTTAAACTTATAAAACACAAATGGGCAAACATATTTTCACATATAAATAGAATATTTGCATTCATTTAGGGAAAAATCTGGCTATATTTATGAACCTTTATGCAAACTGCTGTTGTTCCTCCATGACTAGAGCTATTAGGGACATGAAAATTGCATGAAATAAATACCATCTGATAAAAGCTGTATAATGCAAGAGGAAAATAAGGGTGAAGAAGCCACCTGCTGTCTGCATTGCTCATATGTTGAGCATTCTGCAGTAGAAGTTAAAGCACTTTTCATTTATTCAATCAAAAACTCAACTTGAATCAATCAGAAACCTTTAACGCTTTACCGGAAAATTAATACAGTAAATAATTTATGCACCACGTGCAATGATGAAGCAATCTGATCCTACTTCAGTCAATGCTTCTTATCTTGTAACAAATCAGTAAAATGGATGAAACTTCCTGCTGTCTTTAACAATTTGCAGCCATGCGTCACAAATATCTCCTTCTATTCATTTGGAAACACCACCGCCAACATGATTCCTCCCTGATAAAGAATAGACATTGTTCTCAAAAATATTTTGAGAAGTGTCTCACTTTTGCTTGTACCTAGAGGTCACTGTCAGGCAGCATGTTTCTCTATCTCTGAATCATTTCTGTGTTTGCTGTTTTAGCAGACAAGAACAAACACTACGTGACGGTAAAATAGGAGCAGGCTGCTCGCGTCAGCTGAACTTGATGGGCATGTTTGTATGTATTTAGTGAATGCAGAGTAGAAAAAAAGCAGAGACCTCATGCAGAACAAGTGAAAAAGAAATTGCTTGGGAATTTCTCCTAGCATTTACTGACACATAAAAAAAAAAACAACAACAACAACACACATTTCTGTAATTGACCCATTAAAATATTTTCTACAAAGTTCTCTCCTGTTGCAGGTATGGATATCAACACATTTAATTTTTGGTACACACCTCTTGAGCCTCGGCCTCAGTCTCCTTCCAGATGGTGTAAAACACTCTGAATAAGTCTGGACCAACCTGCTTCTGGTGACCTGCAGTACACACACACACACACACCAAAAAATACACTGGTTAAATACTGAGCTGAGCCACATTTTGTTTTTCTTAAATCTTCTGACAGAGCGGTCTTATTTGAAGAGCTCTGTTGCACACAAACATGCCCAACCATCTGGTAAGATCCGTTTTTCTTTTCTCTTTCAGGCTGTTTGATGTGCCGGCATGCCTGCAGAGTGAGCAGCTGGAACTGGCCTTCAGCACGACATCAACACAGCAGCTGTGTGTGCTCTCATCCACCGAGACACAACCATGTAATTTTTAGCCGTATGGGATAAGTCAAGTCAACTAAATTTAATCCTATACATCCTTTGATGAGTTGAAAGCACCAATTAAGCAGCTTAGTGCCACCACTTAAAAGCAGACAGCATGGGATCACTGATGATGTAAATTGAGAATCTGATAACTTTCAGATTTTTAAAGACATCATCACCCTTTAATTTTTAACTTAAGTCCCGACTACCTACTTCCATAGATGTCTGAGAGTGTTTCCACCACTCCAATAATAAAAAAACTTGATTACCTATAACATGTGAGGTGAAAAATAGAGAGCAGAGAAAAACGGTTGAGTTGCATGTCTGGAAAACTCCACCTTAAATAAATTTTTTCAAGCACACTTTTCTTGTTTTTTACAATTTCACAAATATATTGTGATGAAAATGATGTGCATTTTATGACAAGACAGGATTGCCCAAGCAACTGACAGACACATCAATCTTGGTAATATAATTTGTTACAAACAGCAACAACATGAAAACTAAATGAATAAGGTTGATTGCATAATTAGAAAAGTAAGTTTCACATCAAAGAACTACCTTCACCCAAAAAATAAAACCTTAAACAGAAATTCATTAGCAAACATGACAACCAATGAGATAGAAAAGAGAGCAGCTCTCATTCTAACCTGTCATCTTTCTTTCACTGGGTTGAAAGACATGATCAAGAACTTCAATGTTGAAAAAAAATCTTAAAAATTCTAAGATAAAGCAGAGCTACATTCAAGTGTTATTCAAGTTAGTCCCAAACATTTTCAGAATGTGTAAAACATGCACACAAATGCTAGAGTAGAGCAAAGCTTATATAAGGCTTTGGTTTAATCTGAAAATGTATGTGACAAACTCTTCAGACGGGGCAAGTCAATCATTAACCCAAGAAATAAATGTTTGCCTGAAAAAGCGGAAGAAAGGGCACAGCAGAAAAATTCCTGCAGACAATAGTTAAGAGCAAGCAGTCCAAAACCTTGGAGTTTATAAAACAACCATAAAATAAAGTACAAACTAGCAATAAACAATGTGTCCCTCATTAACTGCAATCAAGTCAAACACACATGTAACAAAGTACAGTAAAAATTTCCTCCTCACCTACGGTTAGAGCATCAAACAGTCTGTGAATGGTTCCTTGGTCTTTTACGATGCCAGACTCCTGGACACATTTCACAAACTCCTCCAAGTGCATGTATTTTTTCGGCAGCTGGAAACGCTTTACTGCTGCGTCTTCCTGTCCTGTGCCCTGGGTCGCACGCTCCCGTTCCTGTTCCCTCTTCAGCCGACTGATTAGGCGTTTGATCTCCGGCCTTCTGTCCGCCTGCAAAGAGCATTTTGAGATTCAATACTGAGGTGTTGCTGCCCATGTCACTGTTAGCCACTGGTAATACAATGCAATAAGCCCATTCCAACACTTTTGTTCTAATTTGGAGCGTTAAGAGCACAAACTTTAATGCTTTTTACTTAAATATTATGTGATAGAGGGAAAAGGAAAAAGGTGGATTATTTTTAAAAGATATTTAAATATCTAAATCACAAACGGCTGGTGTAGATTTGTTATTTACACCCCTTTTACTTCTCCTTAATAATTATGCACTACCTTGTGTTTATCTATCACACATGTTGGTGTAATGTGTTTAAAAATGGGCAGGAATACTAGGGCAATGTACATGTCACATTTATACCTCAGCAGTAGTTTTAGTTTCTAGATTCAATAATAAAAAAAGTGGAGTTTGTCTGAACTGACCTGTAAACGCTCAACATCTGGCAGGGAGTCTATTAAAGAGTTAACCATCTGAAAAGGGACGATTTCAGCGTCGGTCTTATAAAGACTGTGAAAATCCTCTAATGCATCCAGACGCCTGTTGGACACAGTGTTCACCAAACCCTGGAGGTAATGGTATCTGCACACAGAAGAACAGACTGGATAAGTTACACATAAACCGTAACAGGATTTAATTTATCAGCTAGAGCCCTTTAGGAAATCTACTAAGGAGCTCTGAAATCTTGAAAAGCAGCTAATTAATTCACAATGCCTGAAACGCAAACAAAAACAAAGACCAGGAGGACACTGATAAAATCTTCATGACTCATGAGCTATAACCTGTTCTTCTAGAAGCAGGCTTTGTACTAAATAAAGATACAGAGGAAAATCCAGCAGGAAGGCGGATGTGGCCTTTTTTATTTCTTTAAGGACGCTACCAGTCAGAAGCTGGGGCAGGAATGAGCTAACAAGAAAGATTACATAATCAAAGGGGTAATTGCCGCATTTTATTTGCATTACTTCAGTGCTGAATCATATGACTGTTCTTCAGTTAGTGTCAGCAAAAAATTATATTTGAACAATCTGGTCAGGTGAAACTATAAACCTTCTCTGTCATTTCGGCAGATACCTGGCCAGCAGCGCAGATTCATCAGGTGGTGTTGCACTAATAGCCTTCCCCAGTGAGGCTACCATGTCAGAGTAATAGTTCTGAACATAATGATAGGCTAACGGTGGCGGGAACTCTGGGAGACGGAACACCTTCAGAGGTTTCTGAAGAAACTTCAACCCTAGAAGGAAAAACATGTATTCAGGAATGAGATCATATTCAAATGATTCTCAGTCCAGTCACCAGTACTGACCACTATCGGGACTAATCTTCCGAATGGATAATAGTCTGTTTGAGTTCAACGTGACTGATTCGTTAATGGGTTGGTCAAGATTCGGCAGGCTGGCTCCCAGCCGCTTGCTCAGTTTGCGGTCAGGGCCAGCTCTGGACAGCTCCGACATCGGAGGGCGGCGTGGAGATTCTGTCATTGCACGATTCCTGCAAAGAGGAAAGTCGGAAGAAGATTTTGTTTGACAGTGAGAGGAAGTAGTTTGACCAAGCTTCAGAAACTTTAGGTATAAATATTTAAACCATGACTCTGACACATCAAATGTCACTCAAGAAAGCCAGTGTTCAGTAGGAAAAAAGGATTGTGTAATCTCCCAATATGCTTGGAAATGGCAAATCATCACCAATGTCCGTTATAAAACTTAGAATTGGGACAGTTTTAGTTTGGGGATTCTTTGGGATTTTAGGGTCCAAACTCATGTAGAAGGAAATTAAGATGAAACAGAGAAATCAGGTGGTGACCAGAAACATGATTGGCCCCTGACTGGTTACCAGCCATTCAGAAACTAAAAAGCAATCTTTTTCCACTCAATGAGCACAGAACACCAGAGCATTAACAGGTCACACCAACACCAACCTTTGTATGAATTTTATTACTAAATTAAGAAAAAGTGAAAATGATTTTACAAATCAGTCAGGTGCTTAAAATGAAGTCAGAGGTATGGTTTCTTTAGCCCTCTAGAGAGCAAGACTTCCAATGGAAAACAGGAAGGCTCAACAGAGAACAGACAAGTTGCTCTGTATTATTTATTTATTTTTTAATTTTTCAACCTCGATCTATCAAAATGTTGGATTTGGAAATGTTGGCAGGATTTCAGAGATCACAAAGTTGAGGAGAGGATCTACATTCTCAAGTAAATCCACACAGAGCCTGATGTTTTGTAACGTTAATCATGACAATTAAAAAAAGCTAGACAGTTTAACGTGTGAACTTTACAAGTACATTTTTTTTGCTTCAGAATATTAGTAATATCTTCTTCTTCTTTGACTTATAATATATCAATAAATGACTACTTTACACAGTTGGGCAAAAAAAAAATATTAAAATGTTCATATTTTTATTGTATTAAAGAAATATAAATCAGTCAGTGAAAATCTTAAACTTTTCATCTTTTAGATAGAGAAGGGGCAAGAGGTGTAATAAATTATATTTATAGTAACTGAACGGGATTGAAAACACACAACAAACAAAAATATTCCCAGAAATTGTGTTAAATAAAGTAATCAGCACTTTTATCACTGCCCCTCAGCAGTGACATCATGCCAGCGTCATACCGGTGTGCGTGGCTTCGTGTCATCTGCTCCATGCGGCTGAAGGAATCTCTTTTCCGGTTCAGCCTGTCCCGCAGGAATGAGTGAAAGATGTGCGTCTCCAACACCTGAGAACAATTCCAGCAGTCAGTCACAGTCTCAGGTCTGTGTGCGTGACAGAGTTTAACAATGGTCGACAATTACCTTTCTGTAAAACAGCTGGTCGTCTGGCTCCCTCGTTCTAAGAAACTCCTCACTATTAAAAACTCTGTGTTCATGGTTTAAGAAGTCCTGGACCCCTCTGACAAAAAAAAAAAAAAACAAGGTGCCAGTAGAGAGTAAGACTTTCTGAGTTATGAATTTGTTCAGTATTTTTATCTTTCAGTGGATCCTCACCTGAAGATGTTGACCACTAGTTCCAGGGCGATGTTTTGGATCTGGGAGTTGAGTTTCTGCTGCCAGCCTCTACGCTGGGAGCGAAGGGTGTTAACATCTGTACCTGTTCCAAGGTGGCACAGCTCCAAATCGTACTGAAGCTGTAAGCTCTCTGCCCTGGAGAACCCACAGCACAAAGGAATTTAGCCTAGTATTGGGATTATATGCACTATCAACTATTCTAAAAGCCTTCAGGAAGTAAACTCGTCTTAAACTCTGATTCAGATTTGACTTCTGTCATAAAACTATTTTTAGCACAAGTAACTTCTGACTAAAGAACTATGAGCACATGATGAAGTACCGGTAAACTGGCCTATAAAATAACAGGTTTGGGAGCATCTAAGTCATTCAAGAGATCAGCAAAGCAAAGACAAACTAAATGTTCTTTATGGTGTGGATAATTTTCAAAACCTGACCTTCAAACCTTCAGGGAAATATTTTGTTCATTTAGTTTCCAAATGCTCAGACAGCAGTTTAACGACGGTATATTGACACACTTTCAAACTTGCTTGAATTGTGTCCTCATTACAAACACAAACTGTGGACCTAGAGTTGATCCAAGTTATGTTTCTACCAGCTGTGCACATCCAGAAGCTGAAACTTTTTGTTGATTCATCTTCATAAAAACATCTCAGGCTATGTCAGCTAGGTGAAAAGCATCTGCGAACACCAGCTTCCAAGTCCCGGCACATATTTTCAACTGGATTTAAGCCTAAACTTTGTCTAGGTCATTCTAACCAATGTAAAAATGTAAAACATTTACGCAAATAAATTTAATTCAATAACTAAATAAAACAGCACTACAGCAATACTTTTAGATTGGGGTTTGTGTGTTACCTTGAAATAAAGCACTCTGCTGCAGCCAGAGGTAATGCAGGAAGATCAACAGTTTCAGACCACGATGTCTGAATAAAGCCATCATCCACATTCACAAGGATTAGGTCCTCTGTCTCCTAAATCCAGAGATAAACACATGTAAAACATAGCACAGTTTAACAAAGAAAGGCTCAGTCTGCAGAAGAGAAAGCTTCTGTGAAAATGTGAGCTGAGCTTCAATGAGATAATGAATAAAGATGAAGACGGCTGAGAATAGGCAGCCATTGTTGAACTCCATATTTGAGTTTAATAAGGACAAATGAGACACTATACCAATTATAAAACCTCACATTTTACCACCAGATGCAGATTTTACAGCATAGAACCAAGAATTCTTTAGTTTGGATCAGTGGTTTTAATTTAACTTATTTAGTAAATTACTGGTAAGCAAAATTTAAGCAATAAACGGTAGTGGTGTACTTACAGCAGCAATCTCTTCAAAGTGATTAATGTGACAACCCATTAGGAAAGCGGTCGGCGCCATAAGAAAGTCCAGCATTCCTCGGGCCAAGACAGGAACGTAGGGCTGTTGCCAGGACAGCGGCTAAAAACAGGAAGCAGGAAGTAGGAAGAGATAAACTAAAGGATATTGTTTTTAAACTCTTTTTTTATTAATATAAAAAAAAATTAAAAAAACACTAACCTGCAGGTACAGCAACAAACTCTCCGCCACCAGAGTCAGTCTGGCCCAGTCTGAGGAGAAAAAAACAATCCTCTGCTCTTGCAGAAGGCAAGAAAGCACCTGGAAGACACAACAATGGGAAAACTTAGTCTGTTCTAGAATAGCATTTTTACAGGTGTTTTGGCTTCATGTTCTCCTGTGTGCTGTGTCTGTGAAATAACCACCTGGAGCAAAGCTGTGTGAGTGAAACAGAGAAGAGGAAGGTGAAGGTTGATGTCAACAACGGGACTGTCTTGATCGTCTCTGGACGGGAGAACCACTTGAAGGGGGCGAAGACTGAAAGACTGACAAACACACAAATTTTATTGTTTAGATCGTGGTGTTTAGAATGTGGTGTAGAAAGAAAAGTAGAATTTGGTACAGAAGATGTAAAGAAAGGCAGGAATATATTCTGACCACATGCAGCTGTCCAGGAGGTGGTAGGGGAACAAGGGACAGCTTGGCTGAAAACTCCCTGATTGTTTCTTCAAGATCAGTTTGTCTCGCAGTCCGCAACTGGACCAGCAGACTGGCAATGATGAGAAAGAAGCATGATTACATATAATAGATAACTAGAGATATACTAAGTTGTTAAGGGTTGATGTTATAATCTTTCTTTAGCATCTTATACTAGCTATTGGAGAGATTTCCACTAGATTGGACATAATTATTTTAGATAAAATCATGATCAAGTAGTCCAAAAAGCAATGTATTTACAAAATGATGTTACCATGACAAGCAGTCTTTCAGGGCATTGTAGTAGGGAAACTTTGAAATGATGCACACAGCAAAAGGAGCAAACAGACGACACTTGGGTGCATTCCATCTGTGGCCATTTTGGAAGACACTTTCCTGAACAGACTGTTAAGGTAAAAGGGGATCAGAAATAAAACTCTGAATTTATCATATTCAATGTTTTACTGATCAAGCTGCATGCGTGTTAGTACCTGCACAGCTCTGTAGTATTGGACAACAACTCCATGGGTTCGATTACCAAACAGGTCGGTAAAAACCAAGAAGTGATAAGTGTCATCTTTCTGCTCACTGGCTAGCTGAAGACCATCTAATCAAAAAACAAGAGGTGCCAAATAAAACACAAACACTGATAATCTAAGCTGTAAGAGGTATTAAAAAAAACAATTAAAAGTGAACACAGCTGGTGCACAATCAACAAGCTGCATAAGATATGACCAAATATTTGACGACGAAGAGCACTAAATTGTGCTTCTGTAAAAGCACATTAGTATATAAATGGTTTTGAATGAAAGCAGTACCAGGGAAACAGAGCTGAGGCAAAGCGATGAGGTCCAGATCCTTCGGAACACTGATGTCCTCAGTTGCCGGCGATGCTTCGCGACGACTGCTTGAATCTCCATTAGACACGCCCTCCGCAGCACGATCTCGCCTCTTCTGCAGGTTACAGAAAAAATGGCTATTGGTTCGAATGATTTTTATTTAATTTTTAATAAATTAGTTAATGAAGCAAACCTTTTTAATGAAACTTCTTCTCCTCTGCACACGGCTGAAAGCTGGACCAATGACATGGTTCGAGTTGGCCTCTATGGAAACAAACGGAGGAGCATGGACCTGTAGTACCTCAGGATCCAGCAGGGGGAGCTCACTTGACTTTGTGTGCTGGAAAGGATTGCGAAATCGTATTACTTGTCGTAGATGTATAAGGATAAGTCATTATGTTTTTATAATCGAAAACTTAATGATACAGTTTGGAAATCCAAAAAACGGATCAAATTTTTCATCTCAGTTCATTTTTGTGCATACATACTTGCGATAACTCTCGAAGCTTATCGCTGGGAGCTCCTACCACTACACAGGCCTCCAGGAGCCCAGATGGGAGCTCCGCCATCACATCAGAGTTCACACACTCCTAGAAACACACACATGGAGACATTCTGATGAGATTGTATCACTAATCATGTTATATTTTGCATTGTTTGAATATAAATTGTCCTTGAAAATCTGCATGACATATTAATCCAGAGTTATTTTAAAATGGAACACAGCTAAAATATCCTGCATCTGTTTTCATATTTTTATGAAAAATAAAAATATATACCATACCATACCATATATTTTTATGAAAACAGTTTTGAAATTGATAGCTCACCTTTTACATTGTGACAAACCAAACAGAAGAAGGTAACGCTGCCGTGATGGCTAATTAATCACTCTTTTAACAATAAAACCAAGACTCCTTCAAAGAGTTTTACATAAGACAAAAGCAGCTGCACTGATTATATTTGCAAAACATAACACGAGTCTATTAAAAACTGTCAACAACCTTTTTTCTCATAAATTACATGCAGCATTGCATCCACAGAGCAGCTGTGTCACAGGGTTACCCACTGGTGCATTAAACCAAGTGTTTCATCAGAGGAATTGAAACCACAAACACTACCAAATTACAGTAACTGAACCCCTTTTAGAGGAGTTTTTAGATTCTCTGGCACTGGTGTTCTTTTCATATGGATCATATTTAACATCACTGGTAACATAAAGCATCCTTGATACTCCTTGTAAAAGAAACTATTTATATTTTATAGCAGTATAATAAGAATTTTAATAGAAGAATTTATGACTGGTTTTGTTACTGTAGAACCATTACAATCAAAGGTTTTGTCGTCCCTGTTCTTCCTAAACACACAAGAATGACCAATTTGGAGTATTATTTAAAAGGCTGCAGATTTTTATTCAAAGCATGGATGGTGCCAAGCAAAGCGTCCAGGGTTTTTGGAAAATAAAAAGGCCCATACCATAACAAATCCTCTACCATAGTAAACATTGGGAATGAGGTCCTTTTTCACAGCTTCATTCTTGATTTAACACCAAATCCACATGAAAACCTCTTTGCCTCATCTGATGAATGTTAAAGGCTCCAGTTAAAATTCCAATAGAATTTATCCAAATCCACGTTTATGTCCATGTCAGGAAGGTAAACATGGTTTCTTTCCATGCCTTGTTTGTCACAGTTCCAGTTTTATACTTTTAAATTTTTGCTCCAAATGGTGAAAGTTCAGTTTAAATCGGTTAAGACCATGGACAAGATTACCTTACTTCAACTAGAATTTCTTGTGTCTTCCCCAGGTTGAAGGTAAGATGCCTCTGTGTAAAATCCTATGTATACCCATTAGAAGATGAAGTCATGAGTTATTTATTGCAGGTTCTAACTGGGCAAACACTTTCAAACAATAATTTCACTTCAACATACCTTAGATATGAAATGTTCTAACTGACCTCAATAAAGTATGAAAATTCTTATTCAAAGAAAAATAAAAGTACTTTATGTGATTTAGGGTGTGAGGGGGAAATGGTTTGTTTAAATGTATGAAAGTATGTGCAGGAAGTAGAAAGTAGGAAGTAGGAAAAGAAAACTGGTAACATGTTGGTACAAAATGGAGCTATGAATTGGTAAAAGGGCATACTGACCTGGAGGCACCTTTACTATGACAGTGAAACACTTTTTGAGGCTTTTCAAGAATGTACTGGTCATTTAGTTGATGAAAATCTTCACTAGTAATGTTCATTCAATTTTTCATATTTACTGTGATTTGTTGTGATGTTTCTCCTTTTCAAATTTTTCTATTTTAGAAAAACATGCTTGTTTTACATTGGATCTTAGCGCAACTAGCATAAATGAACCAATTATACATTACAAAAATGCTACAGTTACTTTTATTTTCCAAGAAATGAGATGGGTGCCACCAAAAGCTTTAGGGATTATTTTCGGTTCCTTCACAAAGGATTGGTGGGACTTTTCTAAAAATGCCAGCCACAATAATGCTATAGCAAAAAAATTCAAGCTTTATTTGCAGGTTTTTACCATCCTCCAGGATGGGAAAATGATGTGAAAAGCAATACTGTATATTTAAACACAGAAAGACATATCCTGTAAGTCTGTTAGCATACCACAGGTCATCTGTGAACATCTGACTTGCATTAGTTGCAACTAAAGGCTGAAACTGAGAAGTTTAATACATTAGCCTTCTTTTTGTCGTATTAAATATTCCTTCTATCGAATCTTTTATTCATGTCTTGCTGGTTTCCTTTTCGGTTTCTACTTGTACTTTTCTTCCTAAAGCCAATCACTTCATTTCTATCGTTATTCTTATTTCAACATATTGTGTTTCACCTTTGTCATGCATTCCCTCTTTAAGTCTCTGACTAACAACCCTGCTGTGTCATGGAAAAGAAACATCACTTAAGTCATTTAAGTCATTTAGTCTAAAACCCCCTCATTAAGAGAACTTTGAACGTTGCAATAGTGGCAATGATTATTTGCGCATTAAAATAATTTCACTCTACAGGTAAAGGACGTTTCCTAATGAAAACCTAAAGGGGGAACTTTAAAGAAAGGCTTGCAAAGTAAAGGAAATGCATTTTCCCTCAATAAACATGCTTGCACTGAGTGCAGATAGCATAAACTGAAAAACAATACTTGGGACTTGAAGTTGGTGTTCACCTTTCAGAGGCAACACTACACTGCAGGACGTTCAAGTCGTTTAACAAGTTTTACCTCATATCTGTCAGAGACCAATGACAAAGGTATATATTGGGATTCTTTTTCCTTTTTTGTTTATAAGCAAACTTGAAAAATAAACACTGCTTGCACCACGGACTACCTCTTTGACAGTCTGATAAAAGTCACATAATGAGTTTTTTGATCCTCGGGAGAGTTAACAACTTGTCCCAAAAATTTGAATCACATTTCCCCCGTTTTTACAGCAATCATTTTTGTAAATAAAAACAATAACACTTGAATATACTGAACAATTAGTTTCCTTACTTCTTTTAAATGGTAAAAGTGTCCAACCCTGACTTCATAAGCGACCTCATAACTTCATGACAGGCAAAAATCCCTGACACACAGGAAGAATGTGACCTCTTAAAAACAAGTGACATGCCCCTTTAATAGACACCAGACAAAGCTTTTGTAGATTTTTACTGGCTAATGAGGGAAAACAAACTTTATGATGTGTCCTAGTGACTAACGCGAAGGAGAAGTACCAGAAAAGGGCTTATTTACATGTTTAGGTTTCAAAACAATGTCCTTTAGAAAACAAACAAAAAACAACAAAATCAAAACCGTGCACATTATAAAAGCAGAAACTACCTTTGGCCACTCTACTTCTCTGTATTGTTTGAGAAACATATGGCTCCATTAGCCAAATCGTTTAACTAAAATACAATTTTCAAACAAACAAAACGAATTAAACCAGAAAGTACCAACAGATTAACAGTTTTCTGCAATTAACCTACCTAAACAATTCTAACTGTATGAACTATGACAAAATAAAAGCGAGATGTGAGTGAAGACAGACCAAATCATATTGACAAAAAAGTGACAAACCTTATATTACTCGATCATTTCCACTGGGTTCGGTTCTGGTTAGCTTGCCAACACAGCCATTGTTCGCGGTCATAAAGCCGTTTAAAAACTCCACAAACTTTACTGAATGCTGTGATTCAAACTTCACAGACACTCACACTGGTTTACCGCTGATTTGTGATACTTCGCAGCAATACGACACTACTGTTTTCCTATGCTCTGTCAAAATAAAAGCTTAGCTCCCAATAAGAGAGATGACTTTATACGTTTTGAAATGTCGCCACCTACTGCATTTTTAAGGTACTGCATGTTTATTATTTAAGATAATTCAAACTTATACTCTATATGTGCTACATATTAGCTTCAATTTTGTTCTAGCTTTTTCCTGCTTACTTTAGTTATGGAGGTAAGTTATTGCCATTTGGTTTACTTACTTTAAATATGTTAGTTTGGTTAATATATATATATTTTTTATTATTGTTTTCTTTGTTGCTTTAAGCTATTTCCAAAGTTACACCCTGCTACATATGTTACATTACATTGGCCTAAAATTTACAACAAACTAATACATTCTGGGGGGAAAAAATCCTTCCTCTGAAAATGTTTATTGTGTTTAGACCTACGTACACACAAAGTATACCACTTTAAATTTATGTATCTGTGATAACATCAAATTACCACCAGATGTCGCCATAGATCTTTTTGACAAAAAGAATCACTGAAGAGGCATCTGGAACCGAAAATGCTTTGGACTAACAAAATGAAGCTTCATTTAAAATTCTGAAGATTTTAGAAACAATAAAATACTTTTAAAAAAAACCCAACTTCTACTCCTTGTTGCTAAATGTAACTTTTCAAGCATTGGCTTTTCAATCTATTAAAAAGAGCTTTAATTTTACTAATTTATGTCACAGCAGCATAGTTTTGGAAATAGATCAGGTCACCTAGGATTTAACAAGATGCGTTCCAAATTTTAAACACTTGAACTAAAGTGCCTTTTTCTGGTTTCAGGCAAATGTTGCACTTTTAACTTCTGCATATTCATGATATCTTCAATAATTTCTTCCTGCATTTTTATAACTTAACCTACATGTACATTAAGAATGGAAAAAGGCTGTTTAGAAAACAAAGAACCACAGATTCACTTGTTTCGACTTAGGGCAGTCATATCGACCCTTCTGAAAATTTCTGTATTTGGAATTGCACTACTTTGTATTTTCAGTAATATAAGATTGGTCCCAAGAGCCAGCTTCTGCAACCAAGGGTCGGACCGCCAGGGCCCCCTCCCTCGGCCGTCACCCATCACACAATGCACCCGACCCCTTTGGCGCCTCTCATAGGTGATGGGTCCATGTGAGGGGGGGTGGACCCATGTCTCCTCTTCGGGCTGAGCCCGGCCGGGCTCCATGGGTAACAGCCTAGCCACCAGGCGCTCGCCATCATGCCCCTCCTGCAGGCCTGGCTCCAAAGTGGGGCCCCAGTGACCCGCGTCTGGGCAAGGGAACATCAAGTCCAAAGTTTTCGTTCATCATTGGGATTGGCGCAGCGTCTGCCGTGAAGCGGGCGCTGTACCGGTCTGTTGTAGTGAAGAGAGAGCTGAGACAAAAATCAAAGCTCTCAATTTACCGGTCAATCTGCGTTCGAACCCTCATCTATGGTCATGAGCTTTGGGTCATGACCGAAAGAACAAGATCGCGGATACAAGCGGCCGAAATGGGTTTTCTCCATAGGGTGTCTGGGCTCTCCCTTAGAGATAGGGTGAGAAGCTCGGTCATCCGGGAGCGACTCAGAGTAGAGCCGCTGCTCCTTCATCTCGAGAGGAGCCAGTTGAGGTGGCTCGAGCATCTGATCAGGATACTTCCTGGATGCCTCCCTGGTGAGGTGTTCCGGGCACATCCCACTGGGAGGAGGCCCTGGGGAAGACCCAGGACACGCTGGAGGGACTATGTTTCACTGCTGGCCTGGGAACACCTTGGGATACCCCCAGAAGAGCTGGAAGAAGTGGCTGGGGAGAGGGAAGTCTGGGCCTCCCTTCTTAGGCTGCTATCCCCGCGACTCGACCCTGGATATAGCGGAAGAAAATGGATGGATGGTTAATGTTGGTTTTATGAATCTCATACTGTGCTTTAAAAAATCTCTGCTCAGTGAAGCAATTTTGTTTATTTGACCAATTAAAAGATTTTAAATTTGATCAAATGCAACACAAACGTCTTTAAAAAACTGTGAAATACTGTTAATACACAAATTAGAGACCAATTTCAGCTATCATTACCTACCCAATGTATACACAAATATTTCTTCACAGTGCCTTCCTACCTTATAAAATTGTCCCACACTCACTTTTTGCTGCCTTTAAAAACGTGGAGAGCCATATTGCCTGAAAACTACCCCCAAATTTATTGGCAAAATATAGTTTTATTTATATTTTTACAATTTAAAATATTGATATTTGCTAATGCTGTGTTTCTAATTTTGACAAAAAGGGCTACGTTTTAAACCTGAAAAATTCAAAGTAAAAGAAGTACATTTTTATTTTTTGTAGTTGCCCTGTTAAATCGTTTTATTGTTCGGATCTAGTGGAAAGTTTTCCTAAACTACCTTGCGTCTGTGTTAAAAAAAGCAGTTGTAGGATTTTAAATGTTTGAGGTATGAACACATCCATTCATTCATGCTGCTGTATTCTGTGCCTCGGGCCAGGCTTTTCCTCTTTCCCTCCCTCTCTCTCTGTGTGTGTGTGTGTGTGTGTGTTGCTCCGTGCAGCAGCCATGTTGGAATGCTGGATGTGAAGAGGGGGAAGCAGGAACGAGAGAGAGAGAGAGAAAGAGAGAGACAGAGAGTTGGGGAAAGAAGCGGAGATAGACAGGAGCTCTGTAACTCTCAAACAACTCTCAGCTCTTCAAACTGAAATAACGGACTACTAACCGAGTGTAAACCGTCTCTTCCCGCCGGTGAAACGCTCACAAACCTCTGGGAGGAGACCTGGAAGAAGTCAGCGTAAGTGATGTTACGTTTGCGGGACTGTTTTCAACTGCTAAAAGACATGACGGGATGCGGCTCGTCCTGGCTGCCGCTATCGTTTCCTCTGTTTGAAAAGCTGGTGAAATTCACTATTTCACCCACTCCCTTTTATTTGGAAACTAGTGGATACGATAGCCTGGTCGTACTGTACGTCTATTTTTCTCATTTGTAAGTTAAAAGAGTTGAAAAGGTGACCCCCTCCGTCGCCACCAAACTGCCAGTGTAGTCGTAACTTCATGGTAAATAAGAGCTGCGGATTAACCTACATTTAGCTTGAAAACCTCCCTCAACTTGTGCTTAGTTTGTGTCTTTATTACCAGTAGCAGTCGGGTTACCTTGAAACTCTTCCTGAACAAACTGAACTTGGTGAACTTTCTAAAGTAAAGGAGCTTTTCGGTGTGATTCTATTTCATAATTACACTGGAATAATTAGCTGTTTTGTTGCCTTCACGTCCTTTTTTGCAGTGTTAGGGATATTTTAACTGCGGGTTCGGGAGTTAAAATATACATTGACAAGTTATTACTCCAGCTCTTCAGTTGGTATTCTCTCTAGATTTCCTTTTTTGTCGATGCCATATGATACTTTTCTGCTAAGTACATTTTCTCTTTTCTCCCACAATACATGCCATCAGATTTTCAATTGATTTTGCAATTTTGTTGTAAATCCTCATTCAATCAAGATAAACTCTACCCTCCCCCCAAATAATCTTATATGTGGCACACAACTCTGATGCTCACATAAAGCAGCTTCTTAACAGATCTGTTCCAAAGCTTGGCTATTTCCCCATCAAGTGCCCCTTTTTCTATTTGTAATAAAATTACCTGTACAAAGGTATTTATTTGTATTCTGTAGGCTTAAATAAGACATGAGCTTTTGCAATGTTCAGACCCCAATTTCACACAATATGTGACCTTTTCACTGTTCTGCTTTTCATATGGAAGTGTAACAACCTGTTACTAGCTGGTTATTTAGTAGGGCTATCTGCTCTGATTACTAGCCAGTAGTCACTTGGGTTACAAATATATTGTTACCACAATAAAAGTGACAGAGTGATGAGTTTTTTTGCTAATAATAATGTTTTCTTGTTGTCAAACGTCTTATACTTCTAAGTAAGGGGAAAATGTAGTCGCCCTCTGTCAAGATTTTAAAATGGCTTAAAACTAGAAGGAATGATATGTACAATCAAATTAGTCCATTACAATCCAGATAGAGAGATTGATAAAACTTTAACATCTATTTCCCTTTCCTTGTAAGCTGTAATGTGAGGTAAATCAAATTATTGAAAGACATTGAATCAGGAAATCAGAACACTCTCTGGCTTGATCTTCACAGATAAACAGTTACTTGAATTTATGTAAAGCAACATCTTAATCTCCATGATAAAATAACAGCCTGGAAGTTATTCACTCTTAGCTAAATGTTGAATATCTTAAGAGCTTGTCTTGGATTATCCACGCTGAAACGCTCAATGCAATCGTCAAAAACGCTGTGCTCTGCTCTGCATACGCGCAAGTGTGAAAGAGGTTCTCTGTTTGCCTCTGCTTCAAATTCTACATGCAAGAAAATGTATCCTGAGGCCACCGGAGCTTCTGATTTAACAGTGCACAAATTAGATTGTGGTTCTGCATGTCTACATTTCCATATTTGAAGTGCTGCTTTGTATAATGATGTGATCCAGGATGCTGGATGTAAATTATTTGGTTCACTCTAATTTTTTTCTTAACTAATTATATGTTTGACAGCGCATTATTCAAGTTATTTAAACCAATTCAGCTGGTTGTGGTGGCTAATGACAAACTCCTGTCATCTGAAAAGTAGATGTGCTTGTCAGGAAGGTGTCCTGCCAGAGCCACTTCCTTCACTACAACAAGCCAGAGGTGAAATGTTCTCTTTCATGTGTCGCTTGTTGAAAACACGTCTCTCTTTAGTGCTGTTGGCTTCAAAAGGAAATCCTTTCTGCTATTAATAAAATCTTTCTTCCTGGAATTTGAAGATAGTATTCAATGATGTCTAACTTATGGAAGAAATTGGCTTAAAAATTATTATAGTCCACGCATTCTCCAACTACTGCAGGAGAGTGCAGTAATGTGTACTAATTAGTTAGATGTCTTTTCGATTTTCATATTGCTGTGTTTGTAAAAAGGCTTTCCAAACTGTAAGAGTTAAAGAAATTGCTTAGCATGCAGTTGTGTGCACCGCTTCACCTTCCTAATTTAATCCTTCCTGTGGCAGATCCACAGCAGGCCAACACAGGCGTGGTAGTCTGTGTGCATGCTTATATCTCTCTGCATATGTGTGTATAAAGTGCAGAGCAGTGCAGGAGGCCTGTATTTATAGAAACACTTGGCTACACTCAGTTCTGCAGGGGCAGTCCACTACCCTGCAGAGATGTGTGCTGTGTTTTTATCTGTCCTGTCTCTTTATGTGTTTTAGAGGTCTTCCGTACTTAGTCTCTGTTCGAGTTTTGTCTAGAGAAGAGAGCAAATGGAAAAACATTCTAGAAAAAGGCAAGACTGTAACACAGCCAGCAGTGTTGTGTTGCTAGATTGCAGTACACCGTGACTCATAATGAGTCTAACAAGTGATAGCACTCACTGCAGTCGCTATCTGCGGAGGCATGTAGACATCCTGACACACAGTATGTGTGTGTCATGAGGATTTCATGAAGTAATTTGACTTTGGAGAGACGCACAACTCTGCACTTGTTTCTTTGCAGTTTGAGTGTTTTCCAGGCATGCAGGGGTGGCTGTGTGTGTGTGTGTGCTTTTTTTCCCAAGCGGTTGGCAGCCACGGACCTACCTCAGCTGTTTTGTCAGTCCTCGCCAAATTTAAGATTGCTTTTGGCACATCCAGATTGCAAAGGTGGGAAAGAGAAACATGAATGAACAGTTGAACTGAGGAATCGCTGCTGTTTGTTTTGAAAGTTTGACAAATGCAGTGTGTTTATTTATTTATATTTATGTACAGTACCAGATTGAAAATCACAACACATGCATCTGTTCATTCCCAAATACTCCACATTTTGGACTGATACCACTGCAGGAAAAATAACACCTAAGAAAACTCTATAATGCTTTCAGAGAAAGATTTAAGTCAGTGATGATTATTGAATTTTATTGTCTTAATCTCTATGTAACTATGAATTACTTGGTTTGTTGCTAAAATATGGTACAAATTTTATGCCAACAGCATGTTTAGAAATATATATATATATACTGAAATTTTTTTTTTTTTTGACGTGCTCAATACATATTGTCCCTGCTGCAAATACACTGTTTTATGCAAAACATTACATATGCATTGAAGCTAAATATTCAGCATCTGTCTGTAATAAACTTTGCAGCCCTGCATCTCACAATCCCTGAGGTAGTTTTAACTCTGAAGGAAAAGCAGAATTAATGTGCGTTTGTGTGTTTGGAGATAAGAAGCAAATTGTACATCCATTCCCTTTGCTTTTGGGATGCATTCAGGAAGCAGACCCCCACAACCCTCAGCACACACACACATTTTCAGAGCACTTATTGTACATCCTAAAACATGCCTTGTCCCTCAGGAGCCTAAAAGGAAAACGCCTTCTTCCTCTCAAAAGCAGCTACACTGCTCATGCTTTTGCTAGTATTTATGGGTGAGTTATATGACTGTCTGGATGATTGCTTGCTTGTTGTTCTTCTTGTACTGGAATCAGAATGTTGTTTACCACAGATAACTTGGATAAACATCATCCTTGTCTTGTCAGTCAGTCTTTCACTTCTTAAAGTTAGTATTAGAGCTTTCACTGTAAACTCATGCGGTTGCGTTTGACTGTTGTGGTTCGGTTACGTAATGTGATAATACAGCTGGAAAAAACTAGCCTACAGTATTGTTTTTGACTATAAATTTCTGGTTACTCATATGTTTTTTATGTGCAGTTCACATTGTCCAGTCTTTTTAAAATGTGGACTCCAGAAATCACAGCCGAAATCCCTAACATCAACTTAAACACTGACTTTTGTTTCCTATTGCTGAAAAATGCAGCTAAGATCCCCCCCAGTGCAGCTCAATAAAACGTAAAATAAAATGTGTTTTATTTAAGCCAAGAGCAGCAAGTTTAACTTGATGTTACTGTTGTTGTTGCAGGAGTCATAATGGAAAAACAAGCAAAAGTAGAACAGTTTGATGCAAAAGACAGGACATGTGGACTCTGTTTAATTAATAGTCTTTTTGCTTGATGTTTATTTGCTATTAAAATTACTTGTAAATTGTTCTGAACCTAAGAAATTAGCTTAACTCCATACTGTGCCTTTAAACTCCCTTAAATTACAATTTGAAGGACATTTTAACAGATTCAACCCTATACTCCATTTAAGTTAACGTGTGATCTTTGCAAATTGTTCAGCATTAATTTAAACTTTGTGTAGCAATCTGTTATAACTTTAGAGTAATGCTTATCAAAAATATTTTCAGCTACAGAGACTGAAGTTTACTACACAAGTTTATTGGTTAAGTAATTACAGGTCTGCTTAGTTGTGCGATTGGATTTCAGCAGCCTGACGCAGCTAAAACAGAGCTGTTTAGAGAATCAGTGTGCGCATTCATGCACTTTGATAGATGAACGTGCAATGCGGTTTGCAAGCTGTATGAACTGAAGGTTGCTACAATGCCAGGAAATGACATCAGCAGTGATGACTTATCCCTGCTTGGGGCATGTACAGTCAAGGACAGACGGAGTTGTTCTCACTTGGAGCAAGCTACCTTCGGTCAAGCGGGTCACTGCAGAGTGTCACCGGTATAATAACTGTTTAATACAGTTGGCACTGTGTCAACATGAGAAGCAATGCAGCTTCCTTCTTCAGTTAGAAGTGTCTGGACAAGCCAATGATTGTTGCAGAATTTTCACTGAATTGTGATTAAACTATAGTTACGAGAAATAAACTGCTTAGATGTTCCAATGATTTGTCTCTCATCCCTTGAGTGTGTTCATGTGTGTGTGTGTGTGGCCATGCACGGATGTCGTGTTTATGTGAACAATCAGTGTAATTGCATTGGAGTGAGTCAGAAGACTGGGAGAAAGAAGTAATTGTTGGTCATTGTTAAATGGAAAGACAGGAGTAATATGAGAGGAGCAGATGTTGAAGGGAAGGATACTTCTTCTGTATTTTCCACTCATATTTTCTCCTCAATATAAAACCCACTACCTGTGTTGAACTTCACCTGCAACATGTTAATGTTTCACAGTTGCTTTTAAACAGGAAATCCCCTCTTTTGATGGGATTTATCTTACCTCCTGCTGAGCAGAACCTTAGTTTACCATTCTCCTAGTCACAATATCTCAGAATGTGCCCTCAGACATTACTAATTTATTAAAGTCATTAAAAAATGTGGTACAGTCTTCTACAAACCATTAACTAATGAGAGTGTAGAGATTATTCCGCTTTTTTATTTGTATGATAGATCAAATCTGTTCCCACAAGCTTTTTAAATCTGAACCAGCACTATTATAGTACTGTCTCTTATAGATGTCCAATTAACAGTATTTTGTGTTTCCATAAAATGTATTGATAAGTTACTGTTAAAAAAAATTACAAACCAATTGATAATAATAATGTACCTTTGAGTCACCACTGTTCATCAGAGTGATAAAATAGTCTCCCCTTGACTCAGATTGTCCCCGGTGGATTTTTTCCTGCGCCAATCAGCGAACAGAAGGAGAAGTTGTGAATGAAGACGTCGATTTTCTGCACTGTTACAGTCAGAATTGTAATCTGACTGTAGTTTTAGCAATGACAGCGGAGGAAGTGATAGAAGCCATTCAGTCTGTTTTGGTCACATCCATCTGGTTTGGATCGGCACCTCTCTCTTCACGGGGCAGGATGGTTGCTTAGAACACAGGCAATTTTCAGTAAGCTTCATAGCGTCGAGCTGGTGCATTGCATACCTCAACACAGTCCGCGCCTCCTGGATGCAATTGTTTATCAACATCAAAGAGCCCAGACCTTCTGTACAAAGCAAAGTACAAGGGACTGGTTTTTACCAGGCTAACCAGAATAACCAATTCATTTTAATTACAGATTGGAAGAACTCACCACAAGTGTTGCTAGATGCATATGAACAACTAAATTGGTTTTCCCAACTTTATATTAAAGTCTTTTGTATTTCTGTAACACTACACTGTCTATTCTTTGTCCAGCGCCTTTGACAGACTCCACAAAACATCTTGAAACATTTTATGTTTGCATAAACGCAAATGCTGAAATTAAAGGGAGCTGCTTAAGAATCTTAAGGGCTAAGATGTAAGGGTCGGTTCTGGAGGGCTTTTGACATGCATGGCATTTTATTCCAAAGGTTTCAAATCAGCATTTATAAACGTTGATGCAAAAAAGAGATTTTTCCAAGTTACTGTTTTATTTTAATCCCTAAACAGGGTGTCATATAGCATAAACTATCATTGTGGAACCAGCGGAGTAATAATGGTTTTCCAATGGATGGTTCTCACTACAATTGCAGTGAATATTGAAAATGTGTCGTCATTTGATATCGTATGCAATATCAGCATTGAGACAGACTGTAGGAAATGTTAGACTGTTAAGTAAGGGTTGCCTGAGGTTCATGTTCCTAACACTGATATCAAATCTGACCAGGCGGAAAAGCTCTCTGCCCTTGATACTTAACCTAGTTTTGATACTCACCATTGACTTAGGATGGTGGTGCTTGACATGCTTAAGTACATGGAGGGTTTTGGAGGGAAATTAAATACAGAAGTGATATAAATGGTAATTTATCTCAAGTGTTCATAATAAACCACTTAATAAATAGAGCCATGAAGTCAGGCTTATTCACCCCATCTGTGAAAGCAGGGGATGGCTGAAGGCTAATGGGTTAGAGGTAAGGTGGGCCTAATTAACATATTCATCCATTCTTGTATGCAAATGAGGCAGTGATAACTAAACCATCTGAAGGCATCAGGGTTTAATCTTAATGGACAATTTTGAGGATTGGACATTAATTTGGCAGAGTTGGAGCAATAACCAATGTGTTCAAGCTTACTTAGCTTTATATCTATTTGATTTAGATCACAGGTGCCAAACTCCAGTCCTGGAGGGCCACTGCCCTGCAACTTTTAGATGTGCCTCTGCTGCACCACACCTGAATAGAATAATTAGGTAATTAGCAAGGCTCTGGAGATCTTATCTACACAAGAAGGAGGTAATTAAGCCATTTCATTCCAGTGTTTTGTACCTGT
>CAEFZY010073103.1:0-12711 GCA_903066815.1 Brachyrhaphis roseni | reverse complement strand
ATATATTTATATATATATATATATATATATATATATATATATATGATGAGGGATTCCTGCAAAGTAAATACGCTGATTGACTGAACCACAAGCTTATTCCAGATGAGAGATTACATTATAATCCTATAACAAGTGAATTAATTCAACACATCCTTTAGTCAGTCAGTCATACAGCTCTGGAAAAAACTAAGAGACCACTTAAAATGATCAGTTCCTCTGATTTTACTTTTTACAGGTATACGTTTGAGTGAAATTAACATTGTTCTTTTATTCTATAAAATTCCAAGCAAAAAGTTTGTGTTTATTTGCATAAAATGAGAAATGGCCAACATAATGAAAAAGATTAGGTGCTTCAGAGCTCAAATAATGCAAAGAAAACAAGTTCATATTCATTTAGAAACAACAATATTAATGTTTTAACTCAGGAAGAGTTCAGAAATGAACATTTGGTGGAACAACCAGCAGGTTTTCAATGGGTTCAGTGCAGTGGGGTCTGTATATATTATGTGATGTTGAGGTAACCGCTGCTTTAACAACTTTAAATGGACAAAAACAACCGAACTCCACAATAACTTCAACCTTACAACACGTGAAACCTGCCAACAATAAACAGGAAGCTGTATTTGTTTTAATTTCTAAACATTTGCATTGAACACGCCAGGGAAGGAGCGGAGCTTCCTATCTGAGCGCATCTTCCGTCCCATCATCTCTGCTTTAAAAGTGGAGGAAAGTTAGAGTTTTTCACTCACCGCGGCGGCGCAGGAGTTTCTCCCTCTGGAGGAGCTGCTCGCTCTGAAGGTGACTCTCAGCTCACACCGCCGCACTTATCGCCGCGTCCCATTTTATTGCTGCAGTTAAAAGTTGGTAACTTTAGACTTCAAACTCTGCAGCTTGCCACCCGGGCTGCGTGCCCGGTGCCGTCACTGTGACGTCGGCCGCGTGGTCACGTGACAAGAAGCTGCGGCACGTAAACAATTTTACTACGCGGAGCACGAGGTCTGCTCTGCTCCTCTGTAGAGACACGTTTAAACTTACCTTTTGACAATAAACACATTTGTGCTTTTCGCATTTATATATTAGCTTTATTTCCAGAAACAAACATGGAGAAGCAGCTTTCTATGCAGAGCAAATTTTTACAAAACTCATTTAAATCGAGACTAAAACTGTTTAGAGTTGGTTTTCAACCATAATGAATGGAATATTGACCAACATAATTGATGTGTATTGATGATTTTAGCGATGAAAATAGTTAAAATCATTTTGTTTGTTTATATGAATTTTGGTTTTCATGCTGTAAATCATTTAATATTGATGTGTTGCTGAAATCTGCTAAACATATAAACTTGATTACTAGTCTGATGTAATGCTAAATGTCATTTTCACTAGCTACAAGAAGAATCATAATTAACAGAAAAAAATACTTAAATATTTGCCTGTTTGTAATAAATCTGTATGAACACAAATCACTAAAATAAATGAATTTTCAATAATATAATGTATTTAACATGCCAGTGTGAACATTTTAAGTGTTCATTTTATTCTAATCATTATGGTTTATGTCTAATAAAACTAATACTTAGTGTTTCATAAAACACATATGAAGGGATTTTTAATACAGGTATATAGTCACTTAAACACTTTAAACAGATGCAAGAAAGAAAAAAAGTTTATTTTTTAGATGCTTATGTTGGGAGCAAATTCAAATTCCTTGTTTGTAAGAATAAATTTGCCAAACCAGCACATTGTAATTCTGAAATGCAGTGACAGTTTTAATCTAAATAGTCTTGTTTCTTTTGATAGTTATAATGAAAACAATTTGTAAAATATTTTTGGTAAATGTATTGTAATTGTGTCGTTTTACTTCTATTTCTTGAGGATGACTGCAGTTGAAAATAGCTTTCTGTTTAATTGACAGAAATGATTAATCTGCACTGTCTCTGTAATAAATAAAAACCTTTTACTCAGAGCTGGTCGCATAAAAATAAATCAAAGAGAAAATGTTCTCCCTTTATCTGGGACTGAGAAATGCTTTAATCATTATAATAATCTATTATCTGCTCCATAGTCAGATCTGAAAATCTTTTTTCATTCGTGATTTCTTTTAGTTGTTACATGAACTATTTATATTTATTATTGAATAAATGAAGTAAAAATTAGAATGAAGTATTTTAGAGGTCCTGGTCCCACAATATCCACACAATCAGTTGGTTAGTCTTCAATCTTCTCAGTGACAAACAAAGCTGCAGCCTTATAAGCTGAACCAGTGTGACCACAGCCACCAGTAACTTCACTTTCTCTGACCTTTTTGGGTAATCCTGCAGTCAGCAAGCTTTATCTCTGGTTGCAGAGTTATCTATGCAGGGAAACTTGATATGTTAACGTATGGGTGGGGGTTGTCAGGGTAAAACAAAAGGCTGCATACCTACTAACCTAAAATGCACAAAGATGATGCAGGAATCATTCATTTATTTAACAGTTGAAATTTATCAAAACCCCTGACTCACATCAAGTCATTACAGCAGCAACATACTACAGTATGCCAGTAATAAAATAATGTTAACAGACATTAAATGGGATTTATTTAGAGTTGTAAAATAAAGACAGAAGCCACCTGAGTTTAAGAGCAAAGCCATTAGGATTTGAGGTAATAAAAAACCTTTACAAGTTTTCTATTAAATATTCTTGGTTATTCGGAAAGAGCAGCAGCTATAAACTACACTTTTCATTGCATATAATATATTAATTTCCAAAACGCTCACGCATCGTATCGTAGATTAATGATTAGATTTTTTTTTTATTGCCTGGAAGAACAGGCCTTGATTTGTACCAATCAGAAAAACTGAAAACATCTTTATTTTTCCAGTCATGATAACTGGAGTAGCGCTATTATTACCTTTAAATTCTCAAAAGACACGTTACAGAATTCACTATTTATACAGGTATAATACAATACCTTGCAAAAATTATTTATATGTCTTGAACATTTTACTTTCTGCTGCATTACAACCACAAACTTCAATGTTTTATTGGGATTTTATGTGATGGAGAAAAAGTAGCACAGAGCAAAGTAAAGCGTGGAAAGTCTGGCATACATTTGTATTCTGCCACTTTTACTCTAATACCTGTAAAAATCCATTAGGAACTACTGAAGTGATCTAATTAGTAAATATTGTAGATATAGAGCTGTAGAGCTGAAGATTTTAAGGAATAATTTCACCGTTTTTATTTTTTTAGACCAATTCTCTTCTCAAAAGAAAGAAAAGCAGAGCGAGGTAAGAGTTATTTGATTAAGAGTCCCCGTCTGAATCTTTTGAATTACCAGCAGCCAAGTAACCAAATCAAAGTTGCTCTACGAATATTTCATTAGCATTGACAAAAGTGCAATTTACGATTATATATTTAAACTTAGAGTCCCCTCTGACTGTTGTTGACAGGATTGGTGTTGTTTTACAGCCCAGAAACAACTGTTGATGAGTTCTTGTCCAGTGAAGAAGAGTCTTCTGTCATTTTGTGTACAGAGCGAAGGGAGAGGCTTCGTTCACTTTACCCTGGAGAAAAGACAAAAGAAGTTCAAACAATCTGTCTTTATCATTAGAGCTTCCTGCTGTAGCATGTTTTAATAGCATGGATCTTTTTGACAACTTGCTCTGACATCATCAGTAGAGCAGGTGTTTAAATTAACTAAACAACCATCTAGGAGTATGAACATGCATTAGCATTGGTGTACATAAACTTCCCAGCTATAAAGGATATAATTTATCACATGTATTAACATGTTAGTCCTTTTTCCTTCTTCTGTTGTTGTCATTTATTAACTCAGGGAATAATCTTTCCACGCATAATTTGCAGAATCAGCTTTTTCCGTGGCCCCTGTTGTTGGTTATGTATTTTGTGTTGTTCTCCCTGTAAATGCACTCTGTTCTAGTCCAGCTCAACGTCCTGACAAGGTTTTACTGCAGCTTCAGTCATGGAACAATAAAGACTTACAAAACAGACTCTTTACAAAACAAGCTGGTGAAATCCAACACTACACATTTTCCAGTTTAGCTTGATTGAATAAATGTGATTATTCTGCACTATTTTAGGTTGTGACATGCAGTGGTATTTCACTGGGGCTGAAGTAATGAGTCTAATTCCGTCATCGTGGAGAGAGAAACCCACTGCTTGATCCTGCATCTGAAATAATACGTGAAGACTCCAGGATGCTGACAGAGTCTGAATACCTGCTGACAAACTGATGGGAGGTTGATAACAAGCTCTGTTTTGAAAACAACAAACGTTCACCACACTTAATGTCCTTTGAGATATTTTCACACGCGCAGACAGTTGCCCTTAGACTTCCTGTTTGCGGAAAGAAAGAGTATCAAACCAGTGAGCTCACTGCTGCGGGGAAGAAACAGAAAAAGAAACACGACCGCTGAAGGTTAAAATGCGGAAAACGATACATCAGAAATTGTTTTTTCCTCTCTTGTCAGTCAATTTTGTAAAACTCAAGTGTTTGTCATCTTTACTTTTAACAGTTTGGCCATTTCTAGCCAACACTGCAAAAACACAAAATCTTACCAAGTATTTGTTTGGTTTCAAGTGCAAATATCTTTATACTCTTAAAATAAGACAAAAATAACGCACAAGTTACTTTTCAACAAGATGTAGGAGATTGTTTCAAGTCAGTAATTCTTGAATAATGATTTTAAAAAAGCAATTTTTACACAAACAGATTTTTTACACTTATGTCATGGGAAGGAATATCTTGTTTTGAAATAATCTGCAAGTGGAAGTAGTTATTTTTAATCAATATTAAATAACTCTTTACTGAAAACAAGCCTCTATATCTCACTGAAAAGTAAGCTAGTTTTGTTTTATGTTAAGTGTAATAATTTGGACTAGAAACTAGACCAAACATACTTGGTAAGATTTTGTGTTTTTGCAGTGTGAACACTGTAAAAACACATAATTGATACAATGCAACCATTTTTACGTGCTTGTATAATTACACGTGTGAACACTGCAAAAAAAACAAAATATTATATCAAAATACGTCTATTTTTATCTGGAATGTCTTAGTACACTTGAAATAAGACAAGTAACTCTTCAGCTTGATATAGTAACTTATTTTAAGTAAATATCTACTTAATATTTATTTTAGAAAGTGTTATTTCCACCTGCAGGTTATTGTGCTTATAAGAAGACATGTTTGGCATGTTATAAGTAAAATAATCTGCCATCAGACCTGGTATGTTTTCATTAATATTTTGGAATTATTAACTTAAAACAAGCTCTATATCTTGCTGAAAAGTTACTTATAAGTTAGTTTTGTCTTATTTAATGCATACTGAGATATTTGCACTAGACTCTAGATCAAAAATACTTGGTAAGAGTTTGTGTTTTTTCATTGCAAAGCTGTATATTCTGCTTTATTGGAAAGCATAATTTTTTAATCAAAACAGTTTTGTGCTCACCATGGGAACGTCTTCAAGTTTCTCAAAGTCGGCTCTCGACGATCTGACACATTTCACCGTAATAACCACCAGTAAGAGGCCAAAGACGATTGTAAAGATGCAGATGACGGCCACCAGACCAGGATTTTCAGCCAAGTTGTAATTTTCCTTGTCGCCTGGAAGATCTGAGGTCAATCACACAAAGAAAAACTGTAATTAATAGGTTATTAAGAGTGTGCAAAACCTAAATTTGGGATTTCTGAATATTTTAGAATCTGTACCAAAGACAGAGTTGCACTGGTTAAGTAAAAAATGTCAATAAGTTAGGTGAAAAGGAGGATGGAGGAACAAAAATTGTCTGCTTTGCCGAGCATAGCGTAGCCAACTCTTCAGAAATGAAATGTGCCACTGGATGGCCATAGACTTGCATATCTTACTAATGTTATCCCCTACATTGGATGACTGGCCATGAGGAAGTTATTGTGATAGATGCCGTAAGAGCAAAAAGGAGCAAAAAGAAAAAAACACCCTGAACTACAAAGAAACTTTGTCTTTTTTAACATTTTTTAATATACCTCCCATTTTATTCCAGCCTGGGAAGAACAAAAAATACCTTAGAAGAACACAATGCTGCACTAACTATTCTCTTTGCTGCAAGTTAATGGCTGCTAGGTTTTCTCAGACAGAAAAAATATTTAATGGATTAAATATTCATTAAATATTTAATGAATATTTAATGAATTTACATATCTGATCATTTTTTTCTGTTGGATCAAATGCCAAAACACATCTGGTGTGTCTTTGCCTTAATAAGCTGCCACTACTGAATCTGTGTCATCATAACTTTAGATGTTAGTATACCATCAATATCTCTTGAATCAATTACAGCTACAGTTGGGCTATATAAACATTTTTAGTTTCCCACAAAGGTTCTTGAGCTCTTGGGATCCTGATCCTGGTTTTTGAAACTACTTCCCAGTAGTTTGTTTGCTGAAGACATTTCTTCCAGGAGTATTTGGTAGAACATGCTTGACTCGGCTTGGACACAGAATGTCTCTGGATGTCCAGATAGTAGCAGATCTACTGCAGTAGATCTGCTACTATCTGGATCTACTGCAGTAGATCTGCTACTATCTGGACATCCAGAGACATTCTGTGTCCAAGAATGTCTCTGGACACAGAATGTCTCTGGACACATTCTGGTGGCTTTATGCTCTGCAGCATCTTTCAGCTCATCTATTTGTAGCTTTGGAGGTCAAATAGGTAAAGATATTTAAATCTATTGTATGTCTTTAGTGGGTGGATTGCAAAACTCTGTAGTTGGTTGGAAACCAACGTCTATGTTGCTAATTGCAACATTTCCTGTTGGCTTTCTGTACCGTTTCCAGTGCCATTTGCTTTGGTTAAAAGTTATTTTATAGCTGATTTAATTTTAGAGGTGACCTATTATACTTCCTTGAACAGGTTTGTGGGTTATACAAAACATGTTCATTGCCTTTTTTTACACAAAATCATTCTTAGATAGAGATTTTAGTTTGGTCAGTTCTACCCATCTGAGCTTCCTCCAGATTGAGCTGTTTTAGGGCGTCTTGTCACTTTAAATCCAAATGTGCTGCTACTGGCCACGCTCCCCAAACTCAACATTTAAACTCGCACGTGAAAAACTGCAAACAGATGCGCAATTATACACCTTTGAAAAGCGTAAGTGGAGCCTCCTGCACAACCAGCAAGAATATAACAAGTGGTTTCTAAAAGGTCAGTCAACAACAAAACACTTGTCGTTTCCAGCAGCCATTGTACAGCACATACAGCAGTAAAACCAGCTGACCAAACATGCTGAGCTCTACTTAGGTTGCTAGGTAACGGGCTGGGCTTCACTGGGGGTTGATAGGTGAGGTTGAGTGCCTGCTAATTTGTGATGTTGCATTCAGGAAGTTTTTGAAACTGGTAATTTTAAAGACTCCAAAAAACATTAACTAATTGCTAAAAACTGTCTGAGTGTTTGTTTATTTTTAAAGCACTTGGGCTGTTTTTAGAAGCAGTAGAAACCCAAATGGAAGTACAAAAATGTGTAAAACATGAATTTTGTATAATATCTCCTCTTTAAAAACACTGTAATTCAGACTAAATCTGAGTCCACACAGTAATCTGACCTGAACTGGTTGTGTTTCCCGGTGTACCAGCTGTGACATTCAGAGACTCCGACGTTAGCGGGACCGTCTGGTTCTGAGTGACGGTCTGATTGGACGTTTGGCTGATCGTTGTGTTCAGGGGTGCGCTGCTCGGGCCGGTCTTCTCTGCTGTGGCAGTCTGTGGTGAAGCTGATGTAAGATTGCTGGTCGTCTGTGTCGTCGTTGGAAGCTGCGTTGTGACGGTTGATGTTTTCACTGTGGGTGACGTTGCTAAGCTCTGGGTTGCATGGGAAGCACTCGTAGTCGTCACAGTAGAGGAAACTGTGCTACTTGCAGGAGCTAAACAAAAGAAAACAATGTGATTACGTACTTATTGATCAGGTCGAGCTTCGTAAACAATCATTGGAATTTTAGGGCTGAGAGCATAAATGACATTTCAAACCCAAAATTCAGTGTGTCAAAAAATTATGACATCTAATATTTGCTCAGCCAATCCGCGATAAGGAAAATGATTGGTGCTTCTGGATTGGCTGCTTTGACTGTTTTTGATGAAAGTGCAAATTTCACAAAATGTCAACAAGTGGTAAAGATTTCGTAATACATTAAAAAAAAAAAAAAAACATTTATAAACCATATAAAGAACTCTGAGGTAGGAGTCTTCCTGATACTTTCCAGTTCAGTGGCTTCTATAATAACTTCTTTTACTGAGTTGTCTTATTGAGAAACAGCAGGCTCTACATTATAGACAGCACCAAACATGACTGTCATCAACCACATCTTTACTTTTGTTCACACACTATAAATATAAATCTGATCTATCACTTGCAGTTTAAAATGGGTAAATTTTGATAAATGTTGGTTATATATCTGAAAACGGCGCCTTCCTGTTAGAGAAACACCCTGCACAAGCTTTCAAAACTTCCCTCTTCCTGTTTGCATAAATTTGCATCTTGAACGGGACTTAAGAATAAAACTCATCTCTCAGCACTTTAAACTTGTGAATTTAGCAGACAGAAAGGTTTACTCACCGCTCCAGGCTGTCGCTGCGAGCAGGGAAAGCAGGACAGTGAGGTGCATCGCTGCCGGCATGTTGAGAGAGGAAGCGTCTGGCGCTCCGTCATATCAGTGACATTCAAACACAAACCCGCAGGCTCGCATCCTTGACAGCAGGATGTTCACTGTGAACGTGAGCTGGCGCATATCAGATGCTGCGGCCGCTCAAATATTTGAACAAAGTGGAGTTTGTTTGCGTTGCTGCCGGCAGCTTCTTGTTCCTGAGCAGCTTTCCACTGATTAAAGAGATTTCTTTACGTTGTTGGGTTTTTTTCCACTTTATTTCTCATTTCTTGTTTCAGGTTTTACTTCCAGTGTTGATTTCTGTTTGTTTCTGTCCCGTTACATCTCAGTTATGATTGCTAATCGCACATTAATTTCCTGATCTGCTGACGTTTATTTCTTACATTGCAGCAATTTTGGTTAGAGAACCGATTAATTGATAATAAATAAAATGTATCTTTTTTATTTTTAACTCAGCTGTATGAAGTGTGCATTGTAGATATAAAAAAATGAAGAGTAAATTTCTGCCAACAAATTCAGAAATTTCAAGGTTAATCTCAGAAATTTTATTTTTTTTTTTTTTTAATTTTCAAGATTGAAAACTCAAAAATTAGCTAGAAAAATTCATATTTTGAGATTAATTTCAGACATTTTCTAGAGAAAACATGAACATTTCTGAGTCCAGTTTATGAGTTTTGGAAAGTTTCTGACTTTAAAAATCAAATTTTTTGACTTTTCAAACTCAAGAATTAGATTATAAATTTATACTTTTATGTTCAAATACTCCATATAAACATACCACTAGGAGCAAAACATATTGATTAGAAACAAAATTTAGGGAATAAAGATTTTAATTATTCATGTTTAATTCTGCTTTAATGTCATGTAATAAATATTTTCTCCGTGTTCATACAACACCGATTATTATTCATTTTCCAGACAAAACATATAAATGAAAATTACAAATGTTTAAAAAATAATCTACAATTTCTTTACAGACTTCTGTCTTTAACCAATTCTCTACATCATTTAGAAGAGTGCAATCATACAAATAAGAAAAACTACAAATATTTAATAGATCAAATTCACCCAAAAAACCCTAATTGATAAATTAATTGGTGGAAACATTTTGTTTCACACATTAAACTGAAAACGTATGTGATAAATATTCAGTTTAACAGGATTCAAGTTTATATTTATAGTCTACAGTTCTGTGTAATATTGAATTTAACTATAATCACCTTCATTTCAACCATCATTCAACAGGAATCAAAGGATAAACAGTCAGCAGAGATTATTTGGCACAATAATGTTGAGAACTGGAGAGCATGTTAAGGCAACGGTTCTCATGGGTTAAAAACAGTTTGGAATCTTATACAGAAACATTTTAAACATAGAAACAGAGAGGTACTGCGTCAGCTTATAGCTTTAGTGGAGACAAAACCCTTCAACAATCACAACGTCTGGAAACAGGAATATCAGCGGTGAGGCAGTGAAGCTGCTGTCGTCCCTGAATGCTCCTACGGGAGTTCACCTCTTTCACACACAAAAAACAGGAATAAAATTAAAAAAAATATGCATCTCCTCATAGATAAATGCCTTCTTATAGTGTTCTTCAAGAGGAGGAGTTAGGGTCTGAAAATATAATTAAAATGTTCTCTTGCATTTAATTAACGTCACAGATAATGAAGAGCTCTAAGCTTTTTCCTCCAGAGGTTTGGAAGATGCCAGATCTTCCTGCTGTGGATCCACAGAGCTGCTGTCGGATGTCAGGTCAACCTGCTGGCTCTCATCCTGCCAACAAAACAAAAACCAATAGACATAAAAAAATAAATAAATAAAAGTGAATGAACAGCGTAGACAAAAAATACTGAATCATGAAAGCTACTTCTCTATTTCTGTTTTCAAGCTGCTGGACATGCAAACAGATATTAATATCCTGCTATTTTTACTCTAATAATTCTTATTATCTAAAGTATTCAGCAATTTGGAATAATCACATAAAGATACTCAACACTGAGTATCTTCAGATGATTATTATAAATGATTATTATAAACTCAGTTCATTAAGTTAATGGGTCTTTATTTATTATGTGTAATAGTTGACTATTTGGTTATTAGCAAAGGAGATGATTCATTTTATTTCCAGTTCAATGGAAATTAAATATTTTTTCTGCATTTAACTCCTATAATAAATCTCTGATTTGTTCTGATTATGTTTGTCTTACATAAACAATCGCTGCTGGTTAAAAATAAAAAAGGACACAAACCAGTTAATCAGAACAAGATATTTATGTAGTAAAAGGTTTTTCTTTATTAATGTCAGGGCTGATTAATATGGCTATATCACAATATAAACATTTCATATCAGCAGATATAAAAAAATTTACTTCTTTTGTTTGTTTGTTTTAAATATCTGCCAAATACAGCCAAACTGTTGAAACCTAAAACTGCTGCTAAGCAAGTTACACAACAGGTCGTTGCTAGGTAACCAAAAGTTACTCCACAGATTGTTGCTAGGTAACCAAAAGTTACTCCACAGATTGTTGCTAGGTAACCAGAGCGTAGCAGTTAGTCTTTGTTCTGCTTACATCTCCCACAATGCTTTGCGGTTCTGGATCAGAGAATTATTTATTGATATTCAGGTGTCTATTGCGAAATACATCAGTATTGATTTATTGCCCAGCCCTAATTCATGTTTAATTCTGCTTTAATTTTTTTTTTAAATAAATGTTTTCATAAATGTTTTTCTAATTTTTTAAAAATCTGTAGTTTTGGTTTTGAATTGTTTGTGTTTTTCCGTCAGTTTTGGCCAGGGCTCTCCTGAAAAAGATTTTTAAACTGAATAAATAAAGGTTATATACATACAATAATTTAAAAAAGAAATGCTGAAAGACTCTCAAACATCGAAGAACTATTAATTTAAATTATTTTAAAAGATTTTTAAAAACTCATTTAATTTCCCTTTGGGATCAAGAAAGAATTTTTGAATTTGAATTAAAATAATGTCCTAATTGATGAAGAAAAGATTTCAGGAAAATTGTAAACTTTCACACGGTACTGTAAAAAAAATTTATAACAAAAGAATAACTCACTCTGTGTTTAAGATATGAAAGGTAGGTGTCCCATCCTAACGTGATAAAATTAATGTACACGACACGAAACTTGGGTGACAGAAAGTAAAAGTTGATTGCCTGCGCAGTGGGCCAAACGCACCAGTCCATCTGCCGGAAAAAAAACAGAGAACAAAACCAACAGATCAGCAGAGCAAACACCATTAACAAGACAAAAGGAGGGAAAAGGCAAGACAATAAAAACAATGCAGCTCTGGTTCTTTTTCAACTATCATTTTGTTTGTAGATAAACCCAAACTGCAATTAAGAAAAATGCTTCCAAGCATGACAATAATCAGTTTATGCTAAATATTAGACTCTTTCAAGATTATTTCTTTAAATTATTTGTTCATAAGCCTAAAAATATACAGCACTTTTTTTGTAGTTTTGCATAAACTTTTTAAAAGATATTAATTAAAGCTCCACAACAGCAACAGAGTAATTAAATGTTAACTTTTGTTTTTAAAAGACGAGGACTGCTGCAGTTGTTATAGACAGCGGCAGCAGAGATAAATGTGAAAAACTTAAAGTGTCAATTAAAATGTCAGCATGTTCAGTAACTTAGGGTGACCAGATTTGGGTTTATGAAAAAGAGGACAATTTTTTTTTTTTTTGTTGGGGGGGGTACTTCATAATCACGCACACATAATGCAACGTGATTGGATTTGGGGAGAAGGGCGTGACTAATTTGCCATACAAAGAAACCTGGAATGGAGTAGTGGAACGGAGTGGCAATGTAATCACAATGCACTGTAAGCTATGTAATGTGTTTTGAGGCAGTTGACCAAAATCCCGGACGATTTTTAAATTCCCCCCGGACATTTTTTTAGGTCTGAAAAGTAGGACATGTCCGGGAAAAAGAGGACGTCTGGTCACCCTATGTTTACTTGTATGGTTGAGAGCTAAAAGTTAGCCGTTTAGCATTAAGCTATTAAGCTCGGTTAATTAGATGCAGCTGCTATTTGTGTTACT
>CAEFZY010073102.1:0-28366 GCA_903066815.1 Brachyrhaphis roseni | reverse complement strand
TTCGTATTGAACTCTGTGACCGGAGCGATGGAACAACAGGATGAATGCAGAAAACAGCTGACACACACACACACACATTTTGCATTTGAAATAAAAAAAACCTTCTTTGTAAAATGTGTTCTACCAAGAACTCATCAAGAATCCTGTAAAAAGATATCTTTTTGCTGACCACGTATTAATAGGTTAATTCAAAAAACAAACAGATGTGAAGTCGAGCAGAGAGGGCTGAGTATTTTGTTAGCTGCAGATGCATCCTTTGCTACAAATGAGCAAACGTTCCTTAGAGGAATGTTGTTGTATTTTAGGCAAAAAAATACAATTATTCTCACTTAAAAAAAAAGAGGAATTGCATTGTTTATTTAAATTTTTAATTCATCTCTCATATTGTATAAAAAACAGCTTAAACTGGACTAACATGGGCAATTAATCGTAAGAACAACGTCCCACTCACTGTGCACCGGGGGCAGATCCACTCCCCGTTGGGAATCTCGGGCAGCGGAGGGTTCAGGCAGTGGATGTGGTACGACGACGGACACGAGTCGCAGCAGAGGAGCTCGCCTCCGTCTTTGCAAACCCGGCAGAACTCCATGTGATGGTCGTCCTCCTCCATCTCGCCCGTCTCACCGTTGTCCTCCTCTCCCTCTGAGGCGTCCTCTCTGGCTTCCCACTGGATGCCCTCCTTCTCCTATCGTTCAGGACAAAAAAATCTGAATCAGTTCTGTGCAAATGCATTAAATTGTTTTAGCAGCAGATGAGCTTACGCAGTGCGGGCAGCTCCAGGTGCCCTCTGGGGCCTTCTCCATGTCTGGGTCCAGACACACCATGTGGTACGCTCTGGGGCAGGTGTCACACAGGATGATCTCCCCTCCCTGCTGGCATACCTCGCAGTAGTCCTGATGGTCCGTTTCATATCCATCGCCATCTTCCGTTTCTGATGGGGGGAAAAACATTTTATACTGTGCTGTAATCCAGTCATGTCTTTGCATTTTGTCACATCACAACCACAAACATCAGTTTATATTATAGACCAATTCTAGTGGTCTATGTGTGCAGACCCCTATACACTGATACCCCTAAATAAAGCCAGAACAACAAATAAATATATTATTTGGCCAGATGGGAGCCAAATGTTACTTTCTGGTGCAAAATGCCAACTGTGAGCCATAGCATTGGCAGCATTATGCTGTTAAATGGAGATGCAGAGTAATCCTGGATAAAAAAAATCCTGCAGAAGATTTGGGACTGGAGCAGAGTGTCAGTCTCAGCTGGACAACATGATTATTCATAAAGTCTTTTAGATAAAGCTAATTCATGTGTTAGAAAGGTCCCAGTCAATACTTATGTACAAGACTTGAAGTTTACATACTTTTCATCTAATCTGACCAAGCACAAGCAATTTACCAAAGAACAGTGGAATAAAAGTGTTTATTTACACCAACTTCTGGAGATAAAAAATATGGTTCAACAAACATGTGTCATGAGGTCTGAATACAAAAGCATGCTGCAGTTTACAGATTTTTTGGTCGAAAGATGTATTTGAAAACCATCTGTGCCATTCATTCCACATCACAATAATACAGACATTTGTGTTAATTGGTCATAAAATCCCACTAAAACAGACTGGATTCAAGGCTCTACTTCTAATCTTTGTTGTCAAAAGAAAACCAAAGAAATTAGTCACTTCTTCCTCCTGAGTAGAGATTTCCTCCATACTCAACAACTGACAAGGAAGGTTTTCATTAGCAAAACACAAAAATCTATTTCCATGTAATTCCTTAACCAGAATCTTCATTGTAAACTTCTTTCAGGTATACTCCAGACACAAATAGCTTTAATTATAAACACTTCGCGGAAAATGGGTGGGTCTAGTTTTGTGGAATCAAAATCTCAGCTGAAGTGAGAAGGGTTTCCACCCTGAAGCCACTATTTCACAGTTCAGAGTCTGACCTCTTTTCGTCGTCGATGTGAATACACCCGTGACGTCTTTCGATTGCTGCTTCGATCTTGTAACAGCAGCGACAGAAGATGCCTCGGCGGGCGACAAACCAGAAGATGTTGTACTTCTAAATATACCCGTACTCTACTGACTCAGCCACGATGACTAATGTGTTCATCTGCACGGCTCGTTTTTCTCAGCTCTGCACTCGCTCTCAAAGCTTTCCCTGAACCACTTATCATCTCCCTCTGCAAAAGGGCCATTAACCAGCTGGTTCAGATCCAGTTAATAATCCACTTTTTTAAAACATGTACAGTAGAGCTGGGCAATAAATCGATTTTAAATTTTGTATTTTGATGATTCAATTTTTGGAAAATCTCTTTTTCCCCCCCCACCAATGCACTCCCTGGGTTTCCGTAGTCCTAAGTGATGTCAGCACACCCAGGGCAGCCATCTTGTTTGACAAGCTTTTTTTTTTTTTTTTCTTTTACAGCTACTATTTATTTGGACTTTGAAGTCAGGTCAATTCTACGATGAAATATAAAGTTTTTTATGAGAATAAAGTCCTTATGTTACAAGAATAGAGTCATAGTAATAGGAGAATCATATAATACTACAAAAGAGTCAAAATGAGAATAAAGTCCTAATTTAAAAGAGTAAGGTCGTAATATTAGGAGGTCGAGGTAGTAATTCTACGAGAATTTCATTACGAAAAACAACGAAATTATCCAAGCTTTTTTCTCATAATATTTAGTTGTTCTGGTACAATTGCATCTTTATTCTGATAATATTATGACTATGTCCTCATAATTAAACAAATTCTTGTAGTACGGCTTTAGTACTCTGCTGTACAACTCCTAAAATTTATTATTGAAAAAAAGCCACTTTTTGAAAATATTTTGTCATTTTTATTTTCTTTTTTAGAAAAGATAACAACAAAAAAAATCTGAAGCTTTATGAAAAAAAAATTGGAGATTTTATTTATTTTTGAAACCATATCGCCCAGCCATAATATGCAGAAATGATTGACAAAGAGGGGGGGAAAAAATCTAAGAAATACCCTTCTTCCTCTTAGGTTTGTTCTTGGAGAGCTTCTTCTTGCTGCGGCTGCTGCGGCTGTTTGAACCCTCCGAGATGGAGACGCTGTTGATGCTGCCATTCTCAAAGTCGCTGTCGACGTCAGGCTCGTCCTCCTCACTCTGTGCACACCAGAAACAAACGTTAAACGCTCAGCTTCATTAGGAAACTGTCCATACAAGCACAGCATGAGCAGAGCATCAGGAAAGATGTGGAGCGTGTTCATACAGAGGAGCGCTTCCTCTTGCTGTTGAAGCCTCCCAGCTTGATTTTCAAAGGAGCGACCTTCTTTGTCTTGGCATTGTTATTCTTCTTCTCTTGTGGCTTTGGTGCTGGTTTGGATTTCTTGCGGGCGTTGGGACCTGCAGACCCAACAAACGGACAAATCAGTTACTCAGAGTAATGAGATAGCCGTTTCCCTCGCCGCTGTCCCGGCAGCACTACCTTTGCCCTCCTTGGTTTTGGCTTTGCGGAGAGGCGGCGCCGGCGTCTGCAGAGGCTCGGCCGGGGCCGCCGGGGGTTCGGCTGCAGGTGTGACCTCTGCCACCATAGTCTCTACAGCAGCTGGTATGTTTGCGGTAGCCAGCGCAGCATTCGCAGCTGCTGCTCCTCTCAGAGGGTTGTTTGTGCTGAACTCTCGCCACTTTGCCCCCAAAACCATCATCATCTTGGACACGGCGATCTTGGGATTCTTGGCTGCAATGAGCGGCCTGTAGAGGAGGAAAACTGAGTCTGAGCACCAAAAGTACGGAAAAAAGAACAGTCACAGAGGAAACATGGGATGTTTCTGTGAAAAACATTTCCAAATAATACATGCACATGTGAGGGCTTCCAGAGCAGCTGGTTCAGTATTATGGGTAAACTAAGGCCAGAACAGACCTGACAAACTGGCTGAAGGCCTTGTAGTTGGTCAGGGATCTGTAATCCTCCTCAGTGAACACATGGTCAATGTCCTCCATTCCCCAGTCATCCAGCAGCTGAGATGATGACTTTGGCTCCTGCAGTAAATAATAAACAATAATTAAAAAACATTCAAGTCTGATGCACAAGTGAAAAACATTGAATTCAACAAAACTGTGCTTATTTTGACTAAAAGTTGTAAAGAAGTTATATTTTTACTAATATTTGCTAAAAGCTTATATCCAACATGAAAAGTTATAAAAATACAAGCAGTTTTGCTTTACTTAGAAGACGACTGATCTGATAGAAACTTTTAAAACCATCGTATTTGTACACCACAAAATCCAGCTTTTACATCTTCATTTTCCATCAGCAGGAGTCTCTTCCTGCAAGGTTTGAGACCTTATTTTACCTCAAGTGGTATAAAAATATTATGCTTCATATGGTTTGTGTTGCATGTAAAATAATAGGGCCTTTTTGCAACGACCGAATCTGCTCCACCAGAGCCAATTTGCATGTAAGAGAGTTACAAGTGGCGAAGTGAAGAGCCTCTAAAATTAGCATCCAGCAAGCAAGCAAACGCTTTAATAATTGACACAGACCGACCGGCATGTTTTTCAGCGCAATTGCACTAAATTGCTTAGTGATATGCGCACCATTTTAGAAACTCTATTGATTTGGTGGTTATCTGGAACAGTCTGTTTTTCACTGACTGTCGTTTAAAAAGTGCATGTGCGTGCATATAGTGCATATTAGGTGCAGATATAGAAGAACCAATCAATCAGCCAGAGATTATCGTCGGCCAATTTTCCCTTGATGGATTCTGATCAGTGAGCCCCAGGTCAAATATTGATCCCTGCGCCCCCCTGATTCATTAAATGTTTAAAAACCATGAGCTCCCACCATTTTCCATCTAACTGGGATAATGGGCTCTGAAAATAAAATCCAAATCAGAAGATCAGATGGATAAAACAAAAGTTTGATCGGTGAATTTCTAGTCCAAATCAAACTAGAATTCTTGAGGAAGTAACAGGAAGTTGAACTAAAACACAAACAAAGTAAGTAATACCTGTATCAGTTATTGTACAGATAAGTAGAAAACTGTTATATCTTGAACACAAGTTCAAATTAACGCCTGCAAATGAACTGCTGTTAAAAAAAAGAACAGTAAACAAAAAGAAAATACATTGAGTTCTTTCCTCCACTAAACTTTCCACCACATCTCATCCTTCACGAATATCCCAAATTGCCTTGATGCAATCTAAACGGTTCTTTTTAATATTGATAGACTTTTTTTTTGCTCATTCGGGTCTTCCTGAAGTTTAATGGATGAAGAACAAAGAGGTTCATCTGAGGCAGCACAAGTAGCAGATAAAGATTAAGATAATGCACTGCACGTTCCACCCCCAGCTGCCTTTGATCAAGGCTGCCTGTGCAGCCCTCCGTCTTGTACGGCGGGGCTACGGTGCGGAACGAGGGCGGCTCTGCTAAGCAATCAAAATGTGTTTATCTAACTAAAAAAGAAAAAAAAAAGGGTCAAGAATGTAAGGTAGTGCTAAAGCTAGGGTTGCCATGGTAACAGCACATTATATCATATGTTTATTTCACAGAGCAATACTAGACGTACACATACACACACACACTTACACCCCCCCTCCCCACCATTCCCACCTCCTCCTTTTGCATAACTGTCATTAACAAGAAGGCCCCCTATTGGCCGCCAGGTTCTAAATCCACCAGACTGTTCTTTGTTCAAGCGTCGCTCATTTCACATGTGTTTGTCACACCGCAGGACTCCATTACAGGTACGCAGGCAGAAGGTGCTCATCATGGAACCCGCAGAGGGCAAGTAGAACAGATATTCACCAACAGAAGACCGCCTCTTAGAAACACAGATGCTTGACATTTCTAGTTCTTAAAAAGAAAATACATCAATTAAAAATAAATAAATAAAAAAATCGACCACAGACTTAGATAAATGATGAGGTTCAGCTCTACAAAGCTACATCAGCATAGCGGTTATATCAGTGCATACTGTGAAAGAAGCGTGCCAGTAGCTGAGGCATGTTTTAAATGATCATGGTGCGTTTTTGCACAGCTTTGATGGAAACTCGTTTAAAGAAAATGTCTGTAATTTATCACCATGTGGTAAATTTTCCTTTGCCCAGGAGTGGATAAAGAACAACTGATTATGACGCAAACAAGCTTAAGAAGGGATCAGAAACACTGTGCCATGAGAAAGTACTTCCTCTCTTCCAGATTTCTTCCTTTTTTACTTTTTGTCACACTTAGATATTTCATATCATCAAAAATCTATTTAATATCAGCCACAGATGATCTGAGTAAATACAACACAGTTTTCATTTACTAATTAGCACAAAAACAGAACCGACCATGTTTTGCATGACAACATACGGTAATTCTGCCCTCTCTAAATCATGAATTAACTTTCATTATTCACACTTTTTCCTTCACAAGCCACACCCAACGCTGATTACTGCCTGACTGGTAGAATCAAGAAATCCCATAGAGAATTTCATCTGACATTTATAGGACATTACAGGGTCCCTACCACTCCCTCTAGGCTTTAGCATAACAAGCATTACAATTATTAATTAGATTTGGGCATCAAGGGCAGGAATCAACATAATTAACCTAATATATTCTTGATATGAAGAGCGTGAATACCTAACACTTGAAATATAGTACTCTTTTGGATTTGCGATGTTGACTGAAACGGTTACAAAGATATTTTTGAGGCTTTGTGACACCAGCAAACTACATTTTCCAAATAGGAAAAAAAAAAGTAAGGAACAGCAGTAAACCTTCCCAGGAGTGGCCAGCCTACCAAATCAGTCCAAGAGTGAATCAAAACTTAAAAAACAACAACAACAACAACAAAAAACATCTGAAGCACTGCATACCACATTTTCTTCAGTCAAGGTCAGTGGTCATGATTTTACATAAAGAAAGGCTGTGGAGACATTGCAACTTCATGGAAGAGTTACTGCTGGTCAAAAAGATCCCAGAAACCCGTTTTACACTCACCAAAAAGAATCTTAATGATTCCCGAGACTTTTGGGAAAATGTCCCTGAGACAACTGAAGAGTCCAGTGGTATCTGGTGTAAAACTAACAGCATTTCGGAAAATTGACAGCTTTCCAGCAGTTAAACATGGCGGTGGTAGTTTGATGGTTCTGAAGTAGCAGGGCACTTCAGGACGTAAATAATTTCTGTACTCTGCCAGAAAAGCAGAGTTTTCTACCCTAATCACAAACATATTGAGGTTACACTGAAGGACAATGATGCGTAGCAAACCAGCGAGTCTAATTAAGATGCTGGGAAATGACTAAAACAAATTTTTTATGCTAAAAAATTCATCAATGAAGCTAAATCTAAACACTTCTGAGGGGGAAAGTAGGTCAATAATGCTTCATAGCACAGCATGTACAGGACTGACTGCCAGTTATCACAAAATATACTTGACCAGGTTGGTATGAATATTTTTTTTAAAGCATGAAACCATCATTTGAACAATTAAATGTATAATAACTCAGGCTATGTTTTATTTGATATTAAAATTTCTTTAATTAGTTGAAACATTTAAGTGTTACACTTTTTCTCAGCACTGTACTTCCTGGTCATTCTTGAAACATGCATCTGTTTTTAAACGTACTTGAAATACCAAAGTTGTTCCTTACCGAGTCGTCATCGTCATCGTCGTCATCCTCCTCTGGCTCTGGCTCTTTCCTTTTGGAACTCCTTTCAGGAACACTGTTCCTCTTCTTCTCTTTGCCACTGCTGGCTTTCTTCTTCTTCTTGCGTCCTGGAGTGTAGTCACTGCCCTCGCTCTCGGAGCGCTGGGCCGAGCCCGCATCCTCTACGTCTTCCACTCCACCCATGTCCATGGGCTCTGGGGAGCTGATCGTCAACTCCTGGGACAAGAAGGAAACCGACAATGCTCAGCAGACCCAGGAAAATACATGGAGTCAACAACCTCACAGTAAAATGTAACCGCGTTCCTGCAGCTGCTTACCTCTCTGCGCGACCGCCTCTTGCTGCCCTTGCTCTCCCGGCTCTTCTTGGCCTTTTTCTTCTTCTTCTTCACCTTCGGAGACTCATTCTCCGAGATCTCCTCTTCCTCATCATCTGCAAATCAGGCCAGCGGGCACACACCACCGTTAGGATGCATGCCCACAAAAAGCGTGTCACCACATTTAGGCTGCGTGATCATTATTTAACAGTGGGTTCTGAAGATAAAACGCATATCTGTGAACCATCTGATGAAAACCGTGCACAGGTTAGACGCAACTGCTTACTGAAACAACCAATATGGTGATAAATGGCAGTTTTTGTCTTGTGCAGAGAAAATACAAGTAGGTGTACAAGGTGAACCGTTACATGTAAGCAATTAACTGCATTTGACTGAGCCTTATCGGGTAAAATATCTAATCTTCTAATGGCTGTAATTAGCCGCTTTGGAGAAAGTTTCCACTCAGGAAAGTCCAGTTGTTCATCTATTTAACGACGAAAGCAGATTACCGTAGTATGAACAGATGAATTTACAGCAAGTAAATCAAAAGATAAACTAGCATTCTAAGTCAATGTCCTCTTTTCAATGTCCTTAGAGTGGAAAAAAGCAAAACACTAATCCACATTGAATTAGTCACTACGATGTATCTACAGGCCAAACAACATATGACCTTAATGATGCTAAGAGCTTATTAATGTAATTTGCAGTAATTTTAAAATAAATGAGAAGCTACTGTTAAAAACATTTAACAAGATGTTTTTTTTAATTTTTTGGACCAATGGAATTCAAGGCCTGATTTATGATCCTGACATTTGCTCAACAACATCTGGCAGCAAATAGACTGATGCATAAAAGAGACATACATTTTAAAAATGGTTTCTGAATGTCTACTATTTTGGGAAAATTCAAGCACTTTAGATGTTTAAGTATTACCCAACATTCAGAAACCTAAACAATTGACCCCAAAACTGATTACAAAAGTTACATATTAACTCACTAACCCGTTTTCTATATTTACTTAATCCTACAGAGGATCGTAGCGGTGCAAAAATTTACACCTCAGTGCAATTTACAATCACAGATTAACCAAATATGATTTTAGTTGGTGGAAAGACACCACACTGCCTAGAAAAAACAATGCATGGGAAGAACATAAGAGGCAACAGAGATTTAGAAGAAGTATGTTACAACTCCAACCTGCTTTGACAACAATTTAAAGAGTTTTTAAATGTTGACTGCTATCGTAGAGAACTGTTGACGTATTATTTCTGTAAATAATATCTACCAGGGGAAGGTTGATAACCTATGATATTTCCAAAAAAATTTAAAATGAGCCAGTCCAGACTGGGATCAGAATCTACATAACTGGATATAGGATATTTCTAAAATACTTCCAAGATATTTCTAAAAATACTATACAAATAATTACATTTGTGAGATTTTAACATGGTGCGACCTCAGGAATTAGAAGCAATTTTTCATTGTTATTGTCACAGCTTCATAAGTGCATCAAAACTATAAACTTTAACTATTTTGGGATCAGTTTTATTGGGAACATTAGTTTTAATGCCTGTATGTGCATAAAACTAGTTGTCCTAGTACACACCCATCCTTCTTATACAGCATAGTATTAAAAATAGCAACCAAAATTGATCAGAACCAAAATCTACAAGTCAGACTCCAGGGAAAAATGGAAATCGGTATAGGTAGGTAAAAGTCTACTCGGTGCATCCCTACCGGCCAGAGACCAATCAGATGCCTTGAATTTCTCTACTACTACAGACTCTATCTTACAAGCAAGAATATAAACACACATGATTTATTCCCGCATTAATTTTAGCTTCATAATCCACCATCATATGATTTCATAATAAAACATGTTATCCGCTGAATGGAGAACAATCGTGTTGTTGACTTCACCAGTTGAAGCTGATCTAAGAGACTATTTGTTCTCCAAGGTTCCGCTGTGTACGCTGCGGCTGCTCGCTGAAATCCAGCCATAAACAACACTCCACACAATTTAAACTAGCAAAGTATAAGATAGATCGAGTAATTTATGTTTAATATATGGAAAAAAATTGGATTTATGTCTGTTATTATTCGTACTTTTCCTTCCACAGTCAAACTGAAGGCGCCGGCTACGAGGAGGGGAGCGCTACCGAACGTCATCCACCAGCTTCCAAGCTAACTGGCTGCCTCCATCTTGTCATCGACACGTAAAAAATACCGGTAGCTGGCTAATGTTAGGCCCAGGGAACATGCCGGTTTTTCAGCGTGACAGCATAACAGTGCGTCCATCAGCTTTACAACCTCCGACTGCGGTTGGGGTAAAACAATTTGAGTTCTTTAAAACATGTTTGTCTCCCTGTTTGCTAATGGAAGCTACGCAGTAGTTAGCCGCATGAACGAGCTAGCGCTAAGCTAACGCAGCATGATTGATGCGAACGTCAAAAACACACAAGCAGCGTGAACATTAGCGGCTAACAAATGAGCCTCATCTTACCTTGCATTAGGCGCTCGTCGGCGGCTCCATAATCGTCTCTGTCATCTTCACTTCCAGACATAGCGGACAGCAGGAAACTTTCTTCTATTGAGTTAGCCAATAGTTTAGCTAACTAAATGAAAGTTATTGTTGGTGGACAATCCAGAGTTCGGACCCAGTGTGAAGTCTGTCCAAATCGTAGCCGGGCCAGGTTTAACAGGGCAGAAAATAAGAGCATAAAAGAAAGCGGAAGTGAAATATAAGGACCAACAACCACCCGGTAAAACATAGTAGGACATCAACACTCAGCACATGGGACAATAAACCCAACTTTATCCGCCTGCGAAGTTCACATATTTCTATCTCCTTCTTTCACTCCATCTCTGCGTTCAGCTTACACTATGGTTACTATCCGTCCCATTAGCATTGCGTGCTAGCCGGAGCTGAACCGGTTGGTCAGATTTAAGACTCGGAACAGAACCGATCCGCTTCACATTCTGATATTTACCCAGAAAATCCCCTTGTGTGACAACCTGAGCCTACTTCACCCTCAATCAAGTCAATTCACAGACCCAGAAACTGACATACTCACAACTTCAAGCTTCCAATAAACAGTAACTCCACGCTCAGTTTGCAACTGATTGACCACTTGGACGCTTTTTTATTCCAGATGGTAGCGGTGTATATATAATTTAAATATATTTCCGTATTTTTGGTGGCAGCGTGTGCGCACGACGCCGTCTCCTCTTTCTCTTCCTCGCGCGCGCACACACAAAGAGATCAGGGGGCAGGCATCCCATAATATTCCCCGCACACACATCCACACTCATACATATACGCGCACATTTCACTCACCCCTCCCCCACTCTGCATAGTTACCTTGCAACGTACAGACCATAATAGTCAACTCACCCCCTCCCTCTTCTACAGTCTCTTCCCCATTCCTCTATGCACATCACCCCCCCCACACACACACACCTCCACCCCTCTTAGCAACCACGATCACCATGGAAACGCTCACCCCCGCCCTCTCCTGTGTGGCATCCCATAATAGTAATGAGCGCAGTCACTGACATCCCACAATAAGCATAACTCCAAAAAGAGAGAGATAGGAGAAAGGAGGGGGGGAAAGGAAAATGCGCTCACATGGCAACTGTGTGTGCCACATGACTGCTCAACTTGAGAGTGCATGTTTGCATGTATGCGCAGACTTATGGGTATGAGCGTGGCTCCTAAAGATTGCACACCGGGTACAGAAGCGATGTAAACCTGGTACCCACCATTAGAAAACTTGGGGGGCCACAAAATGTAGGGGTGACCCCAATGTAACCCCAAAACGAGGCCTTATGAGCTCAAGCATACGCTACTCAGCATGACGCCAACTGTAAGGCTAAGTCTGCACACAAATGCTGGGAAACTTGGCAGTAAAAACTTTGCCTTGTAGGTTGGTGCGAAATTAAAAAGCCGGCCTCGTCCCTTCTGTTGGGGCAACAGTTGGAGGTCACAGGGGTGAAGCTGCAGTCAAAACCTTTATGTCTGCACCTGGAAGTATCCCTCAATACTCTTTGGAGAAAGCCCAGAAGTGCAAGCGCCAAGTCAACAGCTGAGTTAAGCTGTCTGCCTGCATACACATGCTGGCTTGCTCCACAGGCTGCGATGAAATGCATTGCAGTCAATGGTGGGAAAAACGTCTGGGTCCTAGACAGCTTTTTTCCCACCGTTGACTGAGTGCGATACATTTAGACTGAGGGGCAAAATGCAGAATTCCCTGTGCTAAGCGTGGCAGAGAGGCTTCAGAATGATGGCTCGACACATGGGGAATTAGTTGTGTATATGACTGCTAATGGGAAGCTGCCTTTGGGCCCTGGGGAGGATCAGAATTAGTTATGCACTGTTATTGTTGGACTCTGGGACAAGTTTACTCTGCAGATGGTGTTTCAATTGTCTAAAAGATAACTTAACAAACGTGAAGGGCATTGTTTGCAGCCATGTGCAGGAACCCTACTGAACAGTTCTCCTAGCTTTCAGAGCCTTATGGAAATTAAAAGGATGTGCAATGTTTGAAATGTTTTCTCTTGGAGTTTTTGTAGCACAGTTGAAAATGATGAGTTGACCATCGATATATAGTGCTAATGGTACTATATCAATGGAGATGGCGACTTTTTTGATGACAGTGCAAAATTACTCTCAAAATCTTCTGTTTGATATTATCTTTGCAAAATGTTAGATTATTTAGTGCTTTATTCAGTTCAGAAATTTTAAGAACTATTCCCTTTATGCTCTAACAGTTCAACCAAGATTGAAAGTTTTGGTGATGTCCAACTCTTGTGTGTCCATTTATCCATGGTCATGTACACACACACACACACCCCCACCCACCCACACACACACATATATATATATATATACACTCTGTACTTTGATGTTATTCTGTCTATTCTTAAAGCTTTTTGAACAGAGTGTGGAAAAGCATTGTGCCACATATTTAGTTGCGTAATGATGCAATGCTCTGAGTGCACTAAGCAGGGTTCCAACACATTTTAATGAAAAAATTACATCCTGTTCCAGATTCACAGAGTTCTCAACCATTTTTTTAAACCATATGTTTAATTCTGCTCATTGACAATGACAGATATTGCTGCAGAGATAAAACAATATATAAAGAATACGCAAAAAGAGGATTGCTAATTCCATAATCCTTTCTTAATAGATTAAAATATTTAGTTTATTTGTTTACTGATTCTTAGTTCTTGAAAATTACTCATTTTTCTCCCTGTCCTTAACATTTGTTTCACAACATAATTATGTTCACCAAGAGGTTTGCAGCTCACAAAAGTCTACAAGTCTCTTAGATATGCTTCCACTGTATATAGTGGCTGAAATTATTAAATATACTTGTGGTGTTACAAAAACATGGCCCTGTGTAGTAGATCAACTGACAGCCCACTATGTGAGATGGCTATGTGTTTATTTGCATATAAGGCGGGTAACTGAGATGTAGTCATTCAGGATAGATTTTAATCAGCCCGCATGCATTTTAATGCCAGGTCTAGGTCACGGTGTCTCTCTGTTCAGTCCATGAAGTACTTGAGGCCTGTTCAGGGATCTTTGAGTCACCTCTCACCCAGAACAGGATTAAGTTGGTAAATCACTGATTTGCGGCTTGAAACTTAGATTATTATTTACTAATAATATAAGTAAATTTTCTGATTTGGAACATTTGGGGTATGATCTTTGCTTGGTTGTGGTTGTAGTTCTGTAGACATTCTTAAACCATGATCTTAAGTGCACACTGCAATGGTTAGCAGCCAAGTGTGAAGTAGACAGGATAGTAGTTGGCTAGTCTGCTAAGGCCCCGTTTATGGCCCCCGGTTTGACGGTATGATGGCGCGGGTGGAAAAGACAGATTGGTGCCTTGTCTGCCATAATGTGGTCATTACTGTGGTCTGATAGCTGAAAGACTCAAATTACTGTTCATTTTGCTTTCCGACATTTGTGTATGGTCATGAGATATGGATTATGCCCAAAAGAATGAGATCTCATCCTTTCATTGGGTGCCTGACCTCTTCGTTAGCGATAGGGTAAAGACTTTGGAGCTGCTGCTGCAGCTGCTCCTCTACATTGAAAAGAGTCAACAGAGGGTTTAGCCATCTGATAAGGATGTCTCATATGGACATTGCTTTAAAGGTTTTCTAAGCACGTTTCAATGGGAATAGACACTAGGACTGACCCACAATTTGGAGGAGGGACCATAATTCTCTTCTAGCCTGGGAATACTTTGGGTTCTCCAAAATGAGATGTAGAGTGTCACTAGGGAGAGGCATGTCCCGGTTTCCATCCTAGTCCTGTAACCTGATCTTGGATAAGCAGAAGAGTGACTGGTCCAGATGAAGCACTTAAATTAAAAAAATTGCAGCTGATTCCACATCTTTTAAGCTAAAGACTCACTTCACAAACTGAAAGACCTCTTCTTTAAGTCTATCGAATCATGATATACCACTTTAGACCAAAACCCTAAGCAGGAATATCCATGTTTGTTGTTTTATTACACTTTAATCTGTTGAAAAGCAGGTTTATTTACAAAAAAAAAAACTGGTTGACGCTTGAACAGAATTAATCATGAAGTCACAATCCACTCAGTTGTTACTATCTACTTTTCCCCAAAACATTAGTATGATTATGAGCCTGTTTTACTGTCTTGAGGTATCCACTGACCTTTAACCCTCACAAAGCTATCTGCCCTGGCTGTTGTTGCAGGTCTTCCACTCTCTTTTTTGATCATCCTCAGTATCCTGACTCAGCAAACCTTCCTCTGGAGTCTGTTGTTTCCTTTGTCCTCATCCTTCTTTTCTTTCACCTAAACACAAATGACATAGAAAAATATGTCAAAATAACTTTTCAAATTTTCTTTTCTTTGACCAACTGTTTTTTTGTAGCCCTCGCTTATCAGCTTACCTCCTCCCCCACATGTCTCATTTTTTTGACTATAGACAAAGTGTTCATGGTTGAATTTGGAAAGAAATGGGGGTAGGGTGGGTAGGGCTGGGTGCTGGTGGGGTGGAGGGTAACATCCCATAATCACCAATCAGAAGAATACCAGCGGTAGTTGTCATAGAAACCTTGCACATACCTCTTGATATCTCTCCCCTCCCCCTGCCTCTTTGCTTGCAGAATTGCATATCTCATAATGATAATAATATCGTTTCTGAGGCAAAAAGAGAAAAAAGGAGGAGGTGGAGGGGGGAGGGGGGGAGACTACAGACCATAATAGTGCTCCTGTGCTTCTAGTTGCCATGGAGATAAGCATAAGGGTGGCAGCGGCGGCAGAGGGAGGAGAGTCACAGGCAGGGTCAGATTACCATGTAACTCAAAATGCATGCCATTATATTTCTTGACTGCCCCACCAGCGTGACCCTCGCTGTGGCTCTGCTCCACCTATCCTCCCTGCATCCCACGCTCTGAAGCCACAAAAAAGTGCAAATAGATTCGATAAGCCCCAACATGTCTGACGTATCAGATAGCATGCTTTACTAGGAGAAAGACAGACAGAGAAAACAGAAACACATAATAAAATGGGTTTGTCTGGATGTGCCAAAAGACTCAACACTGCCACCATGCCAATTATGACTTGTGGCTGTTTCATCTTGCTGTCTTTCTGTTTCTCCAGTCATCGCTTGGTTGCAGATGTAGTAAGTTGGATGATTGACCGAAAAATAGTGATTATATTGGAACATGATTTTGCTGGAGTTGCCTTAGTGATGGTTATTGCTTTGGTCACAACCACTCTAAACTTACAATTGTTGAATCTTCTAGGAGTCATAAAGTCAATTTTTAAAATTTATGCAAAAATCAAATTTTGGTGCAAAGTTGTTTCTCTAACTTTGCACCATCAATAACCATCAAGCATATTGAAACAACCTTTTGAAAACAATGTGGTCTTCCTGAGTAAATAGTTTACAGAATTAAAGCTGTGGGTGTTTTGGGGACATGCTGCTACCAACCTTGCACATTTCTTTATTAATTCTCAAGCTCAGTCAGATTGGTAAAAGAAGTTCTGTGAACAGCAATTTTCACAACTTTGACTAGGACATTCTAACACAAAAGTATATGTTAGGTTTAAGTTTAGGTTAATTTCAATCACATTCACATTATGCTGAGTAAGTCACATCTTGACACAACATTTCTTTCTGCTATATTCAATAAAGAGCATAAGCACTTCTATGGGTAGAAGTATAACCTCAGATATTCCAACCTCATCACAACTTCAATAAGATAACTACTATTTAACCACTTATGCAGTTTAGTTTTTCAATTGCAAAGACAGAAAAAAAGAGTATATGGCAAAATAGCATAAAGACAAAACAGTAATGTAATTGTAGCATTCTTAACAATTCCATTGCACCTTGGCTGCATGTTTAAGTCCTTTGCAACCTCTAACAGATTTTCTAGTGGCTTTCCCCAGTATTTACTGTATCTCCATCCATTTTGACATCAACTCTAACCTGATTCTCTGTCTCGCTTTTTTTTGTGTTTAGAGTGATTCGCAAATGTTAGTTTTCTATGATACACATTTTGAAAATAAACTAAAAAGTTCAGGTTTGGAGTTGTGCCATACTCTTTTCCATTTGCAGGTGATGAATTGAACATTTCTCTGTAAGATATTCAAAGTTTTTTTTTAACCCACCCTCTGCTTTGACTTCACCGCTTTCTCCTGGATCTGAAGGAGAGTTCTGGGTCTTCATGATACTGTTTGTTTTCTAAAATTCTCTGAGGCTTTCATAGAATCGCAACATTTATACAGACTGTAAATTACACAGTTGTACTGTATTTACTAATTAAGTGACTTTTAAAGGCAATTGGCTGTGTGGATTTTTAGGAGTATCAGAGCAGGGCTGAATGCAAATGCACATCAGAAGATTTTCAGTTGTGAAAAGTTTTTAAAGTGTCAGGTCTAATATATTTATATTTGTAATTATCTGCACCTATCAGAAAGCTAGGAATCATTGTCCTTTTCTTTGAGAGACTTTTTGCAGTTTCATATAAAATGCCTTCAAGTAATGTGTTTGTAATTTGACAAAATCTGAACTGATTCAAAGGGTATGAATACTTTTGTAAGGTACTCTACCAACTAACAAAACTACCTGCTGTTAAATGAACCTATTTGAGAGCTAGCTAAAGTTAAATTAACTCATTTGAAGTCGAAAGTCTGCAGAAGCTGGGATTCTAAACAAAGCCAATCCCTGCATATTAAGATGTATTGCTGCATCTCTGCCTCAGTCATTTACATTACAGAAGACTGGGGGTATATTGTACTCGCTGTGCTGCTGAGATGGTTTGCGAGAGAAGTTTTTTGATTAATTCTCGCTGCCAATCTGCCTTTGTTCTGCTTTCTCTCTCAGCCACACTACCTTGTTGTATTTGCAGATAGATATTACTTCTCCCGACATACACAGTCTGTGCACGTCTGTCTGCGATGTTGACGCACATGTGGAGGGGTGTGGAGGGAGCCACCGCACACAAAAACAGGCCTAGGCCAGACCATAACGCCCCCTCCCCCCAGCCGACAACATAGACATCCCATAATATGCTTTTTGCCTGCCCCCCCATCACCACTTCCTCCTCCTTTCTTCATCGCTTGGCCTGTGGCTCCATAATAATCACTAATTCCCCTCCTCGTTCCATCTCGCCCCCCCGCCCCCTCCTTCCTCCGCCATCGTCACCATCATCACTTCCTGTCTTATAGCTTCTTCAAGTGCAGAGTACAGTATCTCTCCCCAAGCAGCAGCCACTTACAGGGGCTCAAAATACCCAGGTTTACAATCTCTGACGTCTTCTTTGCACGGTGTCAGGACGGGGTTTTCTCTCACACTACTCCCTCCCACAGCCAAACAATACAACAAACCATCACAGAAACAAAATGCACCAGATACCATTTATAGATTCCTAATTTTGTTTTTTTTGTCATCAAGTGGACCGAAGGGACAGAGAGCGTCAAGCTTATGGCTTCTTTATCTAGGAACCTACACCATTTACTGATTTGGTCCAAAAGGGAACAGGAAAAAAATGATTAAGCTGGTCTCCCATTGTTAAAAGCTGCCATACTGAAAGACAAACCTGCTACTAAGGAGGGTCTACATTAGCATGTGTTATGCATGTGGTTCCCAAAATAAAATATAGAGCATGTCATTTTCTATCTTTATTATGGCATAAGTGAATAAAACCAGGAATGATTACTTTGAGACATTGCTTTTATGAGTTGAAATATTTGCTATATGAGAAATGTTGGAGGCCTGTCATGGAAGGGCACTTCAAAATCAATCTTATTGGCCAAGATGATGTGCACAATTTGACTTCACAATGCACAGACAAAGTACAAATATGTAAATATTAGAATAAACACTTTTAGCCTTTATTTGCAGTATGTACATGTATGTGTGTATGTAGCCAAGAAAAATATAAAAGAAAGGCTTGTTGTGGTGATGCAAATATGTTTATTTTGTTTCTCAGCAGAGTAGCTGGGTACTCAGGCTATTAGTTGTTTATTGTTCATCAGATAGACAATCTGGGGAAATAAACCGTCTCTGCGATGTGTGATTTTTGCAAATAGGGCTCTGAAGCAAAAACTTGAAGATGAAAGTCTCAACAGTTTGTGTTCAGGGTGTGTGGGTTCAGCAGAGATGTTAGCTATCCTTTTCCTGACCTCTACAAGTCCTGGATGTAGGGAAGGTCATCCCAGATGATCCTCTCTGCAGACCTAATAATTTGTTGTAGTGTGGAACAATCATATGACCACAAGGCAAAGTGAGTTATGGCAGTAGCTCCTGTGACATGTTGTACTTGTTGAGGTGCTGCACCTCTTTTGGGCCTTTGTACCAACAAGGTACATGTGTCAGGTCCCAAGAAAAGATGATTCCTAGAAACCAGACATTGTCCTCATTCTCAATGAGGATGGTGAAGGAGCCAGCCAGTTCACTCTGTATGTAGCCAGAATTGTTGTTGTTTCTTGATCAGACCAGTGAGAGTGGTGTCATCCTCAAACTGCAGAAGCTTCACAGATGGCCCACTGAGATGCTGTCATTTGTGTGCAGAGAGGAGAGAAGTGGGAAAAGAACACACCCCGAAAGGCACCAGAGTTAATAATTCTTGTCTATGAGAAGAACTGAACTGAACTCCACAAACAGGACCCTGGGTTACTTTTCTGAGTAGTGAAGGTGGTGCATGATGAGGTGTAGTCCCTGTTGACTGCATCATCTGCCAACCTATTGCCTGGTAAGCAAACTGCAGAGGGTTCAGATGGGAACCCATTACATCCTTCAGACACTTTAAAATCAGTCAGCCAAAGGACTTCATGACCACAAATCTGTGGTTGTTTAATTCCGCTGTGGAGCCTTTCTTTGGGACCTGGGAGCTTTAAACAAGAATCAGTGCTTCACTGTGGCCTGTGTCAAAAATGTGTAGCTCTTAATTTACTATGTGCTTACTGGGCAAGGAAATGGAAACCATTTTTGTCTTTGTGATGTTGGGAAACCTTTGGCCCTTTAACCAAAGCAAATGCTGCTGAGAAATAGACTATATACGTAAACTTTGTTGCAAACCTTGTACTCCATGTCATTGAAATGGAACTCCCTGCTGGTTTTAGCTTCTTTTGGTATGATACTGTAGCAAAGTAGAAACAGTTCAGGACTCATTAGAGCATTGTTTTGCTGGTAAAGCTACTGTCATTTTCACTTTTATCTAGCATTACATTATAAAATCATTTTCAATTGTCTTTCAATTTCATTAAGGTTTGCAGGAATGCCTTCAATTGCACTGCTGCAGTTGTAGAAAACTAAATTGTCTTTAAAAAAAATCAGTTTGAAAACCAGCTGTAACAATAGTCTCATTTGGTCATATACCATAATGTACTGCAGTTACAGTAGATAAAAATGACCTATTGAACCTTTCTTTGAATAATGGGATTCATTCCAACCTGAGATTTAATACTTTTATTTTGGGAGGGTACCTCATATGAACTCCATTATATAAAAAATTAAATGAGATTTCTCTTATTTTTTTCTGCTTTTTCAGATCTTTTCATGCAAATTTTCCAGTTGTTAGTTCCTGATTCATCTTGGTTTTACTTAATTATTTACAAAAGATAAAATATTATGTCAAGCTGTGCATGAGATATAAATGTAACAGATCATATGAGACTAAATGATGTGTTTTGAGCCTGACGTAAAAGTCATGGATCAAGGTCGAACAGAGCTGCACATACTGATTGGTGAGCAGATCAATGTCTGAGTGGCTGTATGGGGGATTACACAGGCTTAGAGGAGGTACAACACCTGAAAAGCAGATCAGTGCTAAACATAATGTTATGTGATATAGACAGGTTCCCACAGGTTTCCTCAGTCCAGTTCAGGTATATCATTCATTAAAATTTGATTTTTAGTCATGTCTGTGCACAATGCAGGCAAGGTTGGACAACACGGGTAAAATCCTTTTTTCAAATCCAAGAATTCTGGATCCTTGTGAAGCCCTGAAGTGCCACTTTAATATCATCTGGTACATGGTTTAAGAAAAAAAAATCCCTTTAACCAGCTGGCTTTAAAGACACCATATAAAATGTTTATTGCTTCTTCTGCCTCCTCACCGTTAAGGCAGGAGAAACAGCTATAAGCAGCAAAGCCTGATGAAAACAGAACTCCTTTATGTACATCTTTAATAGTTAGACTGCCAAATGATCAGATCTTAGCATTTACAATTCTTAAAACTTTTTGTACAATCTTGCCCCTATTTTTGTATTTTTAGCGTTCACATTTGTGAACGCTAAAAATGAAAAAAATGCACATTTCAAAAATCTTGTCCTTAAGAGTTATCTTAGGGATTCCTCCCGGTAATACTTCAATTACAACAAATATTTTCTCCTAGTTTAGTTTAACAGATTTTCTAAAACAAAAAGAGCATGTTATGTATAATTTAGCTTGGTAAAGCAATAATAGAAATGATCTCAATCTTACTTCAATGTCAAACTCCGTGGCTTTGTCAGTATAATAAAATAATAAAAGTAAAAATAATCCAATTACAGAGGCATAATTTTTCACTGAAAATGTTACAAAAGCCTGTAATTTAATGTCACAAAAAAATATCCCAGAAGTATAAATGTGAAGCGACACAGAAAATCGTTTCCTCTTGGTGTCTTCAAAATGGGAAAGAACATGGCATTGGTGCAGCCTTCAGACTGGATGTTCACACATGAAATGGTTACAAGGAAACAGCCACACCTTTAACCTTGCTCATATCTACAACCAAAAGAATATTTAAAAGTCTGAAACAACTAAAACTGTAACAAAGCTTATCTTCCAACTATGCTTAGGAAAGTGGTGTTAAAAAAAATACAAGAATTTACAACTTTAAACAACTTGTTCCACAGCCAACTAATATGTCACTAATGTTACATGGGTTTAACTAGTAAGACAATATTCAAGCCTTACTAGAAATAAACATGTATGTGTTTGGTTGTTTTTCTTTTTCACTTTTTTTCTCCACTTCTAAATTGGCCTTGACAGACAGTGAAATTGTGTGAGACCTTTAACTGGGTGGGATATTTTAAGGCTTTAGTTTTAAGTATCCAGTGTGTTGAAACCACAAAGGAATGAGTCACAACTGTCTTTACAAACAAAAACAAAAGGGCCTGTTTCATAGTGGCAGGACATACAGCAGAAGACTGAGGCAGAATAGGGAGGAAAATCCATTTTAATGCTTCCCAGCTGACAAACCTGCAAACTTCTGTTGTTCAGAGGGCCTTGATAAAATAGCTAAGTGTTTCTGTCTTTCGGTTAAAAATTCAAATCTTTGATAGTTTTTGCCATTTTTGTTGGTGAAAAGCCTTCTGATTAAAAACAGAAGGCATCCCACAACTGATCTCAGTTATGGGAGTCCAGACTGATTGAAGTGGTGAGTGAAGAGGTTAATTCGAACTGAACTAAACAGTCCACCTTTAAAGGCCTGCTTGCGTGCACACTCGAGCCACCATTTTATCTCACCTCCTTAAAAAACTCGCACTCTCGTGCACACATTATGTACTTGCACGTCTGTACACGCCCCTCCCCCACCCGGTCCTGAGCTCAAAACGCATGCAAACGCACTCTTTCCCAATAATACCCTTCCAACACACACACAAGCGCACGCATTACACCCATATCTCCCCCTCACACACATATGAACCCCCAATTTGTGTACACACTGTGCTCAGACACACACACACACACAACACGCACACACGCCCTGCTCCCCTCCCCCTCCCAGTCCATACCAGGGCACGTCATGACAAAACAAAGAACACCCCATAATAGTCACAGTTGCACTGTATGCATGGTAACCAGTTATGTCAGAGATGAAGGCACTATGTGTGTTTTACTGTATACTGTATGAGCACAAACACACAGTCGAGCAAAATTACAGACTAACCGGCATAAATCGACACACAAGAGAGCACGCACACCACATGTGCACACCCACACACAAAAGTTCTCTATAAGTAGGCATATAGATATTTAATAAAACTCAGTCAAAGCATGTTCCTATTGCACAAAATAACTCATGCAATGGCATGAAATTTAAAAAAAGATGCAAAAAATATATATAGACAGATATTCATATATGAACAAACTATGAGAAAATATTAAAACTACATATAAAAGTAAAAAAATAGACATGAACACAATAAAGAATGAGTAGACAAAAACATGAGAGAAGTAGATTTTAGGAGCAGTGCTATGCAAATTTCCAAAGGAAACAGGATCTTGTTAAAATGGCAGAGTTTTGATGTAAAACATGTGACTTATGAAATAATTTATTTCTACATCCTGTATTCAGTCATGCAGGATCATACTAAAAAACACAAATCTGATAGGAGGGGAAGAAACAAAACAAAGAAAGCTGCAAGTTGTAAATAAGTGTACACCCTTGACTCATTTAGCATTCAGCCTTCTTCTATCAGGTAGGCACAGAAATGAATGATTATTGGTTTTATTTATCACAGTAATATAATTCCCTATTATTAGTGATATAGTTTTAAAATGGAGCTACCATTAAACTGTTTGTGACTGCCATGAATTTTGAACTGAGCTTCTCGGCTGTTTGGTTAAACAAGGATCTTGTAATCACAGAACAGCACCAAAAGGCTAAATGTGGTAATAATTTGAACTTTCTCACTACACAAGAAAGATGTTTTAATATTGTTTCTCTTTTCACTCCCTGCAAAAGAAAAAAAAAGCCATCAGTAATCCATTGCTTGGTGTGGATAATTTTTCTCTTTCTACCTTTCAAAATTTAAAAGTAAAAAACTATCAAATTATGAAGATGTCTCTTACCCAGAACCCTATTCAAGAAATTTAATTCTAGATGTTTGCTGGGGCGCCTGAAAACGTTATCTTTTGTTGAAGCCATGTTGTTGTTATTGATTTTGGTGCACTGCACTAAAAATAAAATGGTAAACGGACTGAATTTATTAAGAGCTTTTCCAGTCATTCTGACCACTCAAAGCGCTTTGCACTACTGACACAGTCACACTCACTAACACATAAACATTCATGCACAGATCAGTACACAATTTGGGGTTAAGTGCCTTGCACAGGGGCACACCAACATGGAACAGGGAGCAGCTGGAATCAAACCTACAACCCTCCAGATGGAAGACAACCATTGTACCCGCTGATCACAACCTGAAGCTGTTGGAAAGTTTCCTTTGATGTGTGACTTGTGTCTCAACTTTTTGACACATCTAGAGAAACATCCAGGTTTTTTAATGTCATTATTGCTACATTTTTGATAAGTGCTGATGACTATCTTCATTGTGCCTAAGTCTAGATACAATGCTGTCTGCAAACAGAAGCATTTGGCAAATGTCAAGAAAATCCTACTAAGAAAACGGAACTTTTTAAAGGTCAATCCGATTTACTATGATTGATGGCTGGTATGAAATTAAAATGACAAACTTCTGAAAATGAATTAAAGCAAAATAGTGTGCCTTCTTATGCAGTTAAGATTATTAAAACCCATTTTTATCCATGTTTCTATTTAAGGTAAATCGTGCTGAACATGGCCGTTTTCCTCCTTTATTCTGCTTTCAGTGACTCATGAAATGGACGTTTCTTGTTTCTTTTATGCCACATGTTTTTCTGCAACATACTTTTTTCTTTGTATAGTTTGTGTTTGTAACAGTAGAATCCAGTGTGTGGAAAATTTTTGCATATTGGTATTTTCTTTCCTCTTTACATTTGAGTACAAACAAGAACCTGAGACACCAGGTTTGACACACTGCTTCTTGTCTACTCTAATGCATCTGTGTTTAGACAAAGTGTGTGCGTGTGTGTGTGTGTATGGTTGTATTTGTGCACGTGGGCGTCCTCCAAGTAAAAAAAAGATGAAAAAAAAAGGGAGAGGTCAGGTTTCTTTCCCATAATGCAACACTCCCTACCAACCCTCACCCCCCCTCCCTCTTCTTTGCCGTCTTCATGCTGGTCGCCCATGGCAACACACTTACAATGAGGTCAGGTGGACATCCAATAATATTCAACTGCCAAACCAACAAACAGCAACAAGCGAGGTGCTTCAGGACAGACGGCAACACAATAATTTAGCAATGGCTCATTACAGAGCAGACAAATTGAACTGAAACTGACCTGGAAACATTTTTAAGTTCAAGTCAAACTTTCTTGACTCCTTGTAATTAAGTAATTTTGTAGACACAAACAAGTTTGAGTTGAAAGGAAAATAGAAAAAAAAAAAATGTCATAAAATGACTGGTCAGCAAAAACCAAGAGCAGAAACTTCTAAGTTTGAGGTAATTAAAGGCAACCTGGAGCTGAAAAACTGACAAAACTCAAAGTAACTGTGCTGCATAAGTTCCAAGTATCAGAAATTGTCTTTAATTACAACAGACATTGAAAGGGCCAAGTTGAGGTTGCAGAAGTGGCCTCTACTTTACCACACAACAGACATTCTTATTTCTTGGGAAAAGTAACAAGCATGACAATGAGAAATCAAGTCCCATTAGAGTCTGAAGGCCAGATTGTCAATGGAGGCAAAAGGGCTGGTGTGAGTATATCAGAAACTGCTAATCTACTGGGATCTTCATGCAAAACTTTCTCTGGCTATCAGAGAAATGTCCAAAAGAAGGGAAAATTTTCAGTGAACGTTAGCTGTGTTGACAATGTCAGAGGTCACAAGAGAATGGGCAGACTGATCTGACAACATAAAAAGGCCATACCAGCTAAACTAACTCCTGGCTACAAACAAATAATAGGGAATAGCAGAAGACCGCAGCGAGTTTAACTCCTGGTAGCCAAGAAGCTAACTGGACTCCAATAGTCTGGTTATTGGATCTCAATCGAATAGAACCCCTTTGAACAAGAGATTCACATTATTGATGAGCAGCAAAAAACAAAACAAAACAAAAAAACTGTGTGATGCTTTCATGTCCAAATGGACCAAAGGAATGTTTCCTTTATCTTGTTGTATACATAGTGTGAATAACCGAAGCAGTTCTGGGTCCAATACTTCATGCTTTTACAAGCACAACCAACAATTAAGTGAACTAAACTAATCCAAAAACAGGTAATTATCAATATGCTTATTTAGATGCTTCGTAATGCAAATGTGATCATGTAAAGCAAAATCAATTTCAGTTGTAAGACAAAACTTTAAAAATAAACATACAGTAATATGGTAAGTTAATTGATCACAAAGGGTGTTTCATGGCCAACACTATTGAGATTGAATGTGTGTGGATCTAAAGCTGTGAAATGAACCTTAAATTCTCAGTTATCAGGATTCACATTTTGGTTACTTGTCCAAATACAAAGGATAGAGGAGGATGTGTATTTAAGCTTCTAATGAACATGGAGAAATAGTCACAGGAACTCCCAGGAGTCCATATCTGTAAAAACCACGTGATTGAGAATTGTTGCAAAAAGAAATTCCTGAAGCAGCCAAACGAACCCGAGCACAAAGAGCTCCGACATCAAACAAAAGAAATGAGAGATAAAGATGTGAGGAAAAAGCTAACAGTAAGGAGCTGAACAGAGGTTGGGAGGACAAGAGGAACCAGATTGTGGTGAGACTGAACAGTTACATATATTTTTGTTTTTCTTCTTCTCATTCCTGCCGTTGTCAGACAGACAAAGGAACATGCAGCCTCCATGCTGTGTCGGGCTGAAGGATCCATTTTAGAGTGCCAATCAAAAATGAGTCTTGGTCATTTACATACTGTATCAACTGGGGAAGACCACTGAAAACCAGGGGAGCAACTCCTCCTGCTGTTCACTGTGGGGCGCTGCACCTCTTAAAGATGCAGATGTGGCAAATGCAACAATTTAACAACAAACAAAAATGTTTTAGGTTAATTGTAATTGTTATATTTAAAATGAAAAGAACCAATGTAAGTCATTTTGACAAAAATATATTTTCAGCCTATTTTTGTATCACATAAAAGCCTATTTTTAAGATGGAGAAGGAAAAAAGAACATATGATTCCAATCGTACCATTGATCTTAATATTCAATGAAATAAGACAAGCACTACTCATCTCAACCCACCCATATTTAGTCTGAATCTGCTTTATATATATATATATATAGATCAACACAAGGTAATACACAATTATGAACTGGAAAGAAAATTGTGAACAGCAAAGTCTTTCTTTTACAAATATAAATCTGAAAACTATGGCATACATTTGTGTTCTGCCCCCTTCAATGAGATGACAAAAAAAAAGCAATCATTCTAATATTTGGAATAATCGAATTAAATAATAAACTGCAATCTCCAAAAGATGGATGTTCACCTAAAATGGCAGCGAAAGATGCAAAGAGAACCATGTTAGAGCCTGTAACTATTTCTCCATGTTCATTAGAAGGATGTGCAGCTCAGGCTGGAAAATCTGCAGCTGAGATAACTCAAATAAATCAGATCTTTATGGTAAAGTGCCAAAATTAAAGCAAAAAATAGTTCAGAAAACCAAAATAAGTCATGTTGGCAGAACATGTAGGGGAAAAAGCAACTGTGTGAAGAAATGTACTCTGTCCAGATGAGAGCAAAAACCAAGACAACCTGTTAGAGCCTCAAAATGACTTGAGGAGGGCAATTTGCATTGGTATATGAAATAAAATCCAATTAGTATTAGTTAGTATTGTATACAAAAACTGAAAAAAATATTGCCTTTCTTGAATATGAATGTCTATATAGTTTTTTCTTATTTACAACAGAAATATTTATCAAATTTTTCAAGTGAATAAATAATTTGATTGAATTACACTGCCATGAATGCTTTGCTTATACCAGACTGCAAAACACAATACTTTTTAGTGTTGCTCTTCTGAGAGATGGCAGCAATAAAATAGAATCAATCAAGATAAAACATTCAAGTACTATTTTTATTATTTCCATACACCCATTCCAACAAATATTCAAATTTAATGCATGACAAATATTATTCAATCTCCAAGGATTGTTTTAAAATATATTTTGTTTTTGACATCAGAAGCTTATTAAAGATCTTTTTGTTTGTCAAACTAAGCCGGCGATACCTTAACTGTTGGCACTCTGTGTGTTCATCAAGTAGTTGTAAAAATATCTAAAAAGCACAAAGAAGAAATCGAAACTTAAAGTGTCTAAAACCCTGCAAGACTACTGTCCCCAAAGAAACAATAAGAAGCAAAAATATCTATATAATACTCATAATAATTCATTCAATATCTGATCAAAATGTCAACATCAACAGATTGGTTTAAAAAAAGGATTTTGTGTTCATTTCATTAGAAAATACAGTCATCTGAAGGATTAAAAGTGTTTTCTGGGCTCAGGACAGTCAGTGCTAGAGAGCACTGAAACTCCATAAAATAATATACATCACCATTTATCCCATTCTATGCAAAACAAAATCTAGTCCCCAGAGGAACAATTTTTGAATAAGCACAACTGCTGAGGGAAAATGTGAAGCTCTGCTAACAAAACAAGCTTTAGTTTTCATTTTGTTCAAAGAAGTTGGGCTAAGAAAGCAGCGTAACAGCAACAAAATAAAATCTATGAATAATTCAAATGATAATTCCTAATAATTATATTAACATCTAGATCAACATCCTGGAATCTGTGAAGCAATGATTTAGTTGAACTTTGGCAGAAGAAACGGCAAAGGAACATTTGAACCACAGTCCTTTTTAAGGTGTTCAGGTGCTAAAAACTAGAGAGATCTTTCCAGAAGAACAAAATAATCAAAATAGAAAACATTATGTGGTTTTGTGTTAACCGTTTGAGATCGATGAAATAAAGGTGCAAAATTTCTGGACAATATGGCTCACCAAACAGCTTAAAGATAATAAAGATAAAAAGTATTTTATATATATATATATATATATATATATATATATATATATATAAAGGGTAATTTCCACCA
>CAEFZY010073100.1:0-27391 GCA_903066815.1 Brachyrhaphis roseni | reverse complement strand
CATTAAAAACATCATTTTTACCGTTAACCTGGGTCTCAAGCGTTTGCCTCACCTCCACCACACACCGTTCCTGACAGTCTCAGTTTGAACTGTGGTGATCTGTGACATTATTATTGCTTGGTCTACTTAAGTGGTGGGTGTAGCTGCATCTATAGCACAGGTTGGACATGCATTTCAAATTCACTGACATACTAAGGACACATGAGCCTTATGCACATGAGTTTATTCATGAGATTGCTTTCTAGACAATCTAACACTGGAAATAAAGTGGTAAATACATATAGACTCCCTCCACATAGCAATCTGAAATGAGTTAGGCGAGGGCTGATGAATTTCATTACTGCTCAGTAACATTTCAAGATACCGCTTTTGAATAAAATGAGAATGTGTTTACAGAGAGGATTTATTTAAATGGGAGGCAAAGGTGAAAACAAAAAAAAAAGAAAGTAGTAAACATAAAAAGGATACTTAAACAGATAAAAGTGTGAAAGAGAAACTGATAAGGCGTGGGGAGAAATGGATGAGGTGTTGGTAGTCTTGATAGCCCCAGGCGGAGATAAATGAGATCCAGTCAAAATTCACGTACAAGGAAGCAGAAGTAGTGGGATGCAACCGGCGTGTGTTTTGAAAGAGAAACTGTTTGTACACACGTGTCGGAGCTTTTCAGAGCATTACACACCTTCTTCACTAAGGCCAGCTCCTGGGACGCAAACCCATATGGCTGCAGCACATAGAAAGCTTTTGCACAGACATGGGATGAACTCTGTGAACTAATGTCTTCAGTATTTCTTTCACACTGTTTAAAAAACTGAAATATGGGATGTTTGATGCATTCAGGCACACACAAAGGGGAGTAGCCTCACAATCTCTCATTTAATGGACCTATTTTTGCAGAAAAAGGCACATCCTGCTGAGTACAATGGGAAAGAAATTGGAATATTTTCTACAGCATGATAATGTGGACTGTAATTAACTGTTAACTCACCTTTACACTTCACAAAGATGAAAATGGCTCATCCAAATCAAGCTATAATCACATCGGCTATTCACAGCGGAGGAAAGCAATTTCCACATTATTAGTTTCCACTAAACATAGAGTAGTTGTGGAAACTACGAATCAAAGAATCACTCTGGAATGAAAGACTATAATTTTCCTCTAAATTGCTTCTAAATATTGTGTTCTTCAGGCTTTTTAAGCCATTTAACCCAAAGTAATATTCTCCCCCAAATATTGTTTTCATGAATAGTATATTTGTTTGGAGAATGGTGTTCATGATGATATTATTGTAACATTTCCCATGCTTTTTTGACCTGCTTTTTTTCTTCAAACTCTTCAGATGAGTAATTATTTTATGATGTCTACCTGTTATATTTTGGATTTCCCAATTATATGTAGACCATTATAATACGTAATTTCTTAGCCCCAAATTCCTTTAATGCACATTATATGCCATTTGGAAGTGAGAAATGCAAAGTTGAAAAATAATAATTTCCACTATGTCCCAATCAAACAAATAGAATATGCAACATCAATCAGGGAACTTGAGCGTTGTAATCAGATAACCAAAAACACAAAACACAGTATGTAAATATTTTTGCAACTTGTTAGAAATAATTAGAGCATTAACCTCAGCATATTAGTAGTAATAATTAATCTATAAATACTTTTGTTGTAGTAGAGGTCCTCTGAATTGACAGTACTATTGATGCCAAAATGTGCAGAATCATTGCTACACATTTGACATTGGCTAACTCTGTGTGGCCCACCTCTATCAGAAAACACAAAATATAATATTCTTGGAAACTGTTTTAATATAAAATGGTGTTTAGTAAGCCAATGCATGGAAAAGTGTTGCAAATAAAAGCTTTGAATTAATATGAAAAAGTTTTTTCCAGGCAAAATATTTTCGTTGACAGTCAAATATGAACTTTTTGAATATTTTGCTTTAAAAGTTTCCAGTTCAAAAATGTTTTCATCAAACTCGGGATAATTTTATTATGACTCCTTTGATGTAAGATGTCAAAAAAATATCTGTGCTTCTCCATGTCTTACAATCATATTTTGATTCAGCTTCCGTTAGCTGTGCACAGCAAAATCTGTTTTGACCAAGCATTCTCTTCTTGTAACATCAATTCAGACTTAAACAACCAATATGAAAATGGCTTAAGACGCTTTTTCTACTAACAACCGGTGCTGTATTTTACATGCTCTTTTTAAACTGATTTTCAATTTAATAATTCATTTTTTGTGAATATGTCTATTTTATTTTTCCTAAAGAAAAAAAAAACTAACTTTTTTGCTGCCGTTGGGGCAGCACAGTTCAAATTGAGTAAAAGATTTTATAAATCTTTGCTTCCATCTAAAAAAACACATTCATTTTTTCAAACCTAGTTAGTTGAAGTTTTCATAAGTACACTGTATGCTTAACCTTATTGCAGGAAACAGAACAGACGAAAGGCTATTTCAATGAATTATGTGAGAAATTACATTAAACTAAACAATTTTTTTCCCCTAGAATATAAAATTATGAGTTGCAATTTTTTTTCTCCCAAGTTACAGCTCTTGTACTTCACATGCATAGACTCTGGTTCAAATCTAAAAATCTATGCTTCATTTGACCCTGACAGATCATTAGCTTATATTAGGCCTCGATTTCCTTTTAGGCTCATTAGCTGAACAGTTAATTAGCTGGTTTGTCAACACTGCAGTCTGTGCTCTCAGTAAACATCGCACACAAAACTGACTCTACATCCTCGAGCAAAACAAGGTGATTCCTTCATATCGCTAAGTAAATAAATGTTTGTGATGACAGTGCATATTATTACAGTCTGACCAACAATGTTTGAATAATTTATGAAGGTGCAGCTTCATTAAATGCATTTGAAATGTAAGGATTTGTGTTAAAGGATGACTTTATTACTTTGAACTAATTTTAGATTCAGAATAAGATTTATTGGCCACGTTTGTGTGCACAAACAGGAAATTTGACTGATTTTGCATGCTCACAGTGTTATATTAACTGTAAATATATGTACTATGGAGGACATAAAATATTAAAAAGAAAACAAAGAGCATGTGTGTGTAAAGACATTAAATTTTACTTTAACGTTAGAATACTTCTTATTTTACTTTATCTTTGTAAAATCAAAGGAGAAAGCAGAAGACATCAGGAATAATTTCAGACCGTCATAAGTCTAGTGGCTCATGGAAATGATTCAATGTTCTGGAGGGGCCATCACAAACTCCTCATCGCTGGCCCATAGACAATTTGTGAAATGATCCAAACAGGCGTGTGTGAGCAAATCAGTTCACAAACGTGATTAATTTGAAATCAGTCCAATTAGGATGAAAGGCACAGATGTCCAGTAAATTTTGGAGAGATTTGACTTCAGAATTATGCATTGCTTTGTGTGGGTCTGTTAAATTAAATCTCCCAGAGCAAGGTAGTGTTTTAATTGTAACAAGACAATCTATAGGGAAAAGTTTGAGAACCTAGGAATTCTTTAGCAACATAATGTTTGATGTGTATGGCATCAAACATAGGTGATTTCCAAATAAAAGGTTATATAAAGTTTCCAAGTTGTGTTAACTTTTAGTGATTTCTACTCTTGTCTTTTATTGAAATAACAATTAAAATATTCCTTTCAGTCAGGCTGTGAGTTACTGCTTCGTCTGTAAACACTAGCTGCTAATTGTTGCCAATTGCTGCTTTGACTGAGCAGACCACACCTGCAGACTCTGAGGCGAACCTTTGGTTGATGTTCTGTACTTGCTGAGATCCTGTGGGGGCTCTTGTTGAGATCAGGAATTAAAGCAAACCTCCAGCGTACACCACACTGCTGGAAGTAAATTAAATACAGGGTGCTTACAATAATGAATTGCACAAGTCTCAGCTTGGAATCTCAAAGTCATGGTAAAGAACACGTTATTGCAGTACTGTTGGTATGAAGAATGATGGCTCTGAGAGTGACGGATAGTAAAGATCCTAAGTTACATTTCAAATACTTAATCTCACCATAATGAAAGATATACAAACTAAAAGGTCAAGTTAAACACCTGACTTTAATGAATAGCTTAGTTGGAGTTATGTTTAGTACTAAGGTACTATGTAGTAAAATGCCTTTGCAGTTTTAAAAATATTTGCCCTCTCATAGATGTGGCTTATGTATGCTAAAACATTTTCCCCTTCTTTTGATCTGTTCATTAGCGATATTAAATATGTTACGCTTTTCTGATGTTCTTACACAAGTCACAAAGGCTAAACTCCACTTGGGTTTGAAAAATATATATATTTGTAGAAAGATGCACTCATTATTTGCATCTCAATAAGTATCTCTCTGGATGACAACTTAGCGAGCTGTGAAAAACTCATTTTTTCAATTAAGTGTGATTAAGCTGACAGAGCAGCCGGGGGTTTACAGCAATATACTGTAGTTGATAATATTGTCTACATTTATGCGTGCTGCCTACTGGATTGTCGGAAACCCAACTGGTACCAAACGACAGAGACGGTGACATCATGCTGTGAGGCTGCCTTTCTTCAGTAGGGACTGGAAGACATCTTCGCTCTCGTACTATAAGACATGAATAAATAAAAATACATTAAAACTTGCGACTCCAGCATTTGCTTTTACTTTAGACTGCAATATACTTAAAGTTTTCCATAGTGGTAGGCAAATATCCCGTTAAATTTGTAAAATACCAGATGATTCATCAAGGAAGACAAGATGCACCGCAATCTGCTGAGGAGCCAGGAACGTGAGCTGACCAAGACATGAATAAGATGTAGGCATTCATGGAAATGGAGTCAGGACAGCAGAGCCAATCTGCATGAATTATGTTGATTACTGCTTTTTTCTGCTAGTGTTCTTTCCTAATATAATATGATAGATTACTTGCAGTTTTGTTTAAACATGCAGCTTTATATTTGTTTATTTGTCATGAGGGCTGCAAAGAAGCATTAGCCAGTGTAGGTTTTGGCTATCATGCGGATTGAATACAGCTAGCAGCAGGCATTGCTGATAATGGAGTCACACTGATGTCTTTGGAAAGTTCTACATCTGAAGAGAGGCTCTACTTCACTCATGCTCTGGAGAAAAAACACAAAAACACAAGTTCCTTTAAGCTATAGCTTATTTTTGACATTTGTGAAATGACCATAAACTACTTGTTACTACATTGACATTTATGTAATAATATTCAAAATCAGAAAATACAAGTCCTATCATGTTCTTTTATTACCGGTCCATTCACGGGCTACTTGATTAGTTGTACATTGTTGGTATTGGGTTGGACCACATTTTATTTTCAAAGCAAACTACATTCAGATTTGCATAGTCTCATCAGTCTTCAGATTTAGTTCATCCTGACATGACATGAATGATGCAACTCTACTATTCCACCATATCCTAATAGGTGCTCTGTTGGACTAATATATGGTGACATAGAGCCCATTAAATACAGTGAAATTATTGTATTCAAAAAACTGGTGTTATATTATTTACGCTTTGTATTGGAGCAATATCCTAGTTGTTGAAGCCAATCAGAGGATGAGTACACTCATGTTATAAAACGAATAAATGTAGTCAGGAACAATATGCAATTCTGAGTCCAAGGAGCCTTAAGTGTGCCAGGACAATATCTACCACACCATCTCATCACTACCACCAGCCTGAACGGTGGATAAAATCCCGGATGGATTCATGCTCTCATGAAATTCTGACTTGATTATGTGAATGCTGCAGCTGAAATTGAGACTCTTCAGACCATGTAAAAATTTTTCCAATCTGCTATCTTTCAATTTTTGTTAGACTGCGTGAATTATAGCCTCCGTGTCCTGTTGTTATGTGACAGGAGTAGCACCTGGTGTGGTGTTTTGCCACAAGAGTCAATCTGCTTCAAGATTCAACCTGCTTTCAAAAATAGAATGTCGTATAACTTGACTGTAATAAGTACCTATTTGAACTACTGCTTCCTCCAGTCTTACCAGTATGCTCTGACCTCCAATTTAAACAAGATATTTTTTTCCAAACTTTGGCTTACTAATTTTTTTTTTTTTTTCTTTCAACAGTTTCTGAAATACTCAGACTTTCCTGTCTGGGATCAATAACTGTCATGTTCAAATTGCTTTAAATTTCTTTCCTTCCTCACTGAAACGGTTGAACTTTACCAAGTTGTCTTCAAAATTTTGAAATAACTAAATGCACTGTGCCATTGCAAGGTGACTGGTTGATTAGCTATTTGTGTTAACAAGCACAAAGTGGTCAGTAAGTATATGTGCCCTCTACTCTGTAAACCTCCTTATTGCAGCTCTAAAGTATAATTTATTTCTAATCAATTTTTGGAGGTGAGTCTGTTTGATTTTCTTTCATCTGCCTCTGGGGCTGGAGTAAAACGACTTGAATTCTAAGTCCTTTCAAACCGAGCCATGTATCGCTGTGCCAACATACCTGCTTGCCAGGTTTTTATAGATAAATCATACTTCTACTATTATCCTATTTTTTGACATGTTGGGAAGTAAATTTTCCCTTGCATTGATGGATATTCTCTTCCACAAAATGTGCTTTCCTTCATCAGGACATGGTAGTGTAACAAGAAAATGAGCATAAACAATGATAATAAAAGTACAAACTGTACTGAAAAAATAACCAAAAAATTGGTTATTTTTTGCGTATTGTGTGGAACCCACTTGAGTTGACTACATACAACCCAGATTTATTTATTCATTCCATGCCAAACCTATATGGACTCCATAATTAAATGCTAGCTAAATATCAGAACAAATTGATGAGTTTGGTCTACCAAATCTGCAAAATTGTAACTTTAATAAACATTGATAAGGTATATTAAATCAATCTATGTAGTGCCAGTCCATAACAATAAACCCAGATCTGATTTAAATACATGCAAAAAATAATCCAATTGAATTTCAGATTATAATTCTAAAAAAATCTGTTGACAGAACAAACATAAGTCAACAACTGCACAGTTTTGCCCTTGGAGTAAGAGGGGCAAGAGAAAGACCCATTGTTGGGTTCAGTTCCCTTTGAATTAAAGCTTACATTACATGTTTCTATTTTCATTTCAGCTCCATTCAGCAGCTGGAATGTGCACAAAGCAAATTGACACAATTTTGGTTTTGTTTGTCTACTTGTGTGCTCACATAACCCAGTTACAATACTGTTTGCCAAGAGCGTGAATAAGAATTACTGTAATCCATCGGCGTCTAACCTCATGAGTTTAAAAGGTGTCGCCTTAGTACATATGGTTTATACACGTTCACTAACTCAATTTGGCTGAAACTAACCTGTCAATAAAACACTCACTTGAAAACCAGTGAGGAGAGTTCCAGTCCGTTTCTCATCTCATGAACTGTATTGGTTTTACTTAAAAGTAGAAAGAAATGGGAGTAGGTGCCGACAGGATGCCAACAGCAGGCCAAGCGTGAAACCAGATTGAATTTCAGAAATCCACAAGTATTTTGAAAGCCCCACAAATTACAGCGTAATTCTGTGAAAGTAGATTCTAGCTTTGATCTAATCTTGAAAATTCTTTATTCCTTTTTATTCTCTCTTGTGCTGCCCATCCAGTTTGGATGTCTGTCATTGTTTTTCTTCCCCACTGATCTATTCCTGAAATAACTGCACTCCGCTGAGGGCCTTGGTAGGGGGTCCCGTCAAATCTGAAACTGTGTGTCTGTCCTTTTCTCATTCTTCCCATTTTTGCCCCCTTTTCTATTCTCTTCACCATTTGTTCAACTCATTCCCCCCCTTTTTTGCCCCTAAGGACATTATTTGCAGTAAATATGTGTCTGTCAGCTTTTCACCACCCAGTTTTCACCAGCTCTCTTATCTTTTCACTGCCCCCTTCAGCTGCTGACAGGAGCTTCTGTTTGTAACTCCACTCCAAAGCAAAGCAATGTTTTCTGTCATGAAAAGATGTCAACCCATAGCTTTAAACATTTTACATTTTGTGTTTCTGTACAAAGCAAGTAGCTACTGCACTGGTGCTACTTTTTTAATGGGGTGTGAAAATCTGAAGCCTGTACGGATTCTGTTGGGGATGTATCCTGGTCACATCAGATTAGAGTTTCCAAATGTGTTTATTAAAATATAAAGAAGTAATCTGTATTATAAGGCTTGCTATTAACAAAAATGATGTTCAGGATGCTTGAGTTTCTTCTATCTGTGTTCCTAGACAGCAGTAAAAACTTGTACTGGCAATAGTTTTTAAAGAACAGCTTAATGTGTTGCTCCTAGATAAGGTTAACCGGGTCAAGAAAGCTATGACTATAACATTCTGTGGGTAAGGCATAAAGGTAATGACCAGCATTTTTATACTTCTTAATGAACTGATTATTAATTTTTTGTGTAAACACTGACTGACAGAATAAGCTCCTGTCCGCTGCAGCTCTGAGCCAATACTGTTTTTCTCAATATTATTCAACACTTATGTACTGAAGGACCCAATTTTCCCATACAAAAATAAATCCAAGTGACCTTCTAGAACTAGATCACCTCCCTTATGGTGAAGATCCTAAAAATGCACAGTGTATTGATCTTAATAGAATAGACCATTCCCAATAAGTTGCAAGCAGCGGATAATTAACCTGCTTCTGGACATAAAAATGTTTTCTCGAGTTCTAACAAAAATGGCAAGAATCTTCTTAAGGGGAAAATCATCAATCACTTATAAACTGAATAAAGAGAATAAAGAGTTACAGGACACCTTTCCACTCAAGTCCAGTTTTTAATGAAATGCTCCCTAAGCACAATTTGTCATCTAATGCTTCTTTCCACCTGTATTCATCTCTTTTCCTTATTAAAAGTTTCCATCGCTCAGCTTTACCAAAGACCTCATTAGCTGCTTATGTCAATGCACTGTTCTGATGATGAATAGCTGCTTTGTCACCAGGTCAATGCTGCAAAGTATTGCACTGCTTACATCGCCAAGCAAAACTGATGGCCCCCGGGGTGAAAAATAACTCCAGCACACACTTCCCTTCAATAAAATACCTGGATGATGGAGTTAGAAACCTCTTTTTAAAAATGCCATTTTAGTTTCTGCTTGTGTAAAACTTACATTCTTTATGAATAAAAACTGAAAATGCTGATCATTGTTGGAAAAATTAAGATCTCAAGAATTCACACCCACCCACTTTTAACTATTTTTATCATGACAACATTCAAACAGCCATGTTATCACAAGGTCAGTATCAGCAACAAACTTATTAAAATTTAATCTTTGAAGGCAAGTGGCATTTATTAAATCCCACACACCATGCTAGTGTACTTTTTAACCAGGGTATCCACAAAAAAAACTAACTTTTTGTAGTCAGATGACTTAATGTTCATAGGAGACTTCTATATCTAAAGGCTGGCATAAGACAAGGTTGATACTGTTATCTTTGTTGTGCATCTGGCTAACTAATAAAATGAGTTAGAAGGAAAATTAAGTATCATGTTTTTTTATGACATTCTGAAAATAAGTTGTTGGTTTATGTTCTTTATATAGAAGTTAAATAGTTTTAACAAGTTATTATGAACCAGTTTGCTGGTTTGAAGAAAATGCATAGTATTTAGTAACAATTGATGACCTAAAAAGTTTTTGGTTAATTTGTTGTTTATGAATTCTGTCAGTATGCATGATGTCTGATTATCTAACCGATGGCCAAACAATAACAGGAAAGCTATGCGTAGCATTTTGTAATAATTTTATGAAGTCATAGCTACTCCTTTGGCAGTCTTAAACAGCCTCTTCCGCTGTTATTTATTATTATTTTTTTTTAGCAAATATTCCATTATTGAAGAGGTGCTAATCAGGATAGTTTTATGAAAAGTCAGGGTCATGCAGGAAATATTTAGAGTTACAAAAAAATGGAAACGTCCACCCAGTCCCGGGTTACCAAAATAACAGCATGTTTTTGACCTAGCAGTTTTTTGAGTGTATACATGCACAGAAGGACTATACAAACTGCTTGAAACAAAAACCCTTCCCAGCTGGGCCACACACTAGCAATACAATAGGGATTCAGTTTGAACCTTTTTCACGTAGGCCATGTTTTTATCTGGCTACTTGATGCCTCATCTTTATTATGTTCTCTGTCTGGCAACACAAGCCTGACGTTTTGCAGAATCACAGTAGGTCTCTGTAGTGCCAACTGTGCTGGCAGTTTTCTATAAAGCCATCTGACATGCACTGTTGAATTATCAATCGCATCTCAGCAGTAAATCAGTTTGCTCAAGAGCAAAGCTGTAAATGATAGCTTTTGTTGTCACGATCATTGCTACTATTAATCAAAAAATATATGAGTATGTTAACACATCCACTGTGATGTTTCTTTCCATTTCTGACTGTGTGTATTTGTGGAAAAATTCCTAGGAAACCCAACCACTGTAATTCTCCAAAATAATATGACATGCATGGATCTTTAAACAAAACATGTTTTTCATAGCAAAAAAAAATAAATAAAAAAAAAAGATAATTGTTGTTTACTGTGACATTTTTTTGCCAATCTCCTCTGTTTCCCGGTATTATTTTGTCTGTCAAGACATTATTTTACTTTAGTGACATAAATGCATGTCATGCATAACACAGCAAAGAGAAATTCATAATTTTACATTGAAAATAATGTACTGGGCTTAATGCAAAAATACTTTATGAATTTGCTATGAATGGTAGGCTTGTTTTTCCAATGGAAAGGACTGGAAATGGAGACACCTGCTCAAAAATTTAACATAACTCAAAAGAACTCACAAAACCAACGCTGCAAGAGTATTAATATACAGTATTTTTCTATTGCAGTGATTTGATTTAGGATTAGCAAACATGATGAAATACAGGCAAATTCAGCCACTTATCGTCTTAATGTTTATTGCATGGAAAGGAAATAATACAATAATTTCTTACCCACAAAACAATAAAATTACACCCTCAAGATTTAACCTGCATCGAGGTTAATTATTAAAACTGTCATGTCAGTATTTTCTTGCCAAAACATTTTTTGTGTCCTCTGCAGATGGTACCAGGTTCACCAACTGGTAAGTAAATGCAGATGAAAATTATTTTTCTTTAAGAAAATAACTACTAGGCTACCTTAATTAACATCAGTAATGGAGAAAGAGTGGCTTGTGAAAATGCTGCCTCTGCATTTTCCTGTTCTGTGTCTGGATTCCATTTTTCCATTTGAAAACTGTTTATTTGGCCAGCTGAAATAATCTGCCTCATTCTCTGTGCTCTTTAGGAGCCTATTCATGTGACTGTCTCCTTGCCCAGCTACTTAAACTGTCCATCAAAGAATGTTTATGCTTTGCTCTGCAGTTTGACTTTTTTATATGCACTGACTTCATAGCACATATAAGAAACAGTTGATGTGCTTATGGACCATCCATCCATCCATCCATCCATCATAAGTCTATTACATATTCAAGGCTCCAGCTTGATCTGTAAAGCCTCTCTTTCATTTTCCTCCTCTGCTCTTTTCTGCCCGCCCCATCTGTCTCTTGATGCTTTACTGTCTCCAGCAATACATTCACACATCTCTGTACCTTGTCTGTCATCTTTATAATATTCAGGTCCTTTTTAACCTTGGTCTTATACAGTGACGTTGATAAATAAAAATTGAATTTATCCCCCCAAGTCTTACCTGCTTGTAAAGTGTCTTATTAATGTGAAGGCTTTAGATTTGATCTCACAAGTACCTGCAAGCTGTAGAACACCTGCCTCTCAAAAGGCAAATTATGAGACAGGGGAATGTTGTGTGGTTGTGTTCTAAAAAGTGTGATGCAATGCCAATTTACTGAGAACTTCAAAGAAAACATCAAACTAAAAAGCAGAACGAAAGAAGAAAAAAAAAAACTTCAGCCCGAGTAGCTATTGAAGTCGCAAGATTCCCTTTTTAGCATACCTGTCTACTTACACAATTTGTAGATGTCTTAGTGTATTTCCGCATACTCGTTGGTGCACAGCTAAAAAGGTCCTTCTCTGTCACCAGCCGCCATAGATTCTGCAGTTATTGCAGTTCATTCAGCACTTTATCAACAAAGAGCCAAATGTCTCTTTCCCAGATTCTGCAATGTATTTTTCACCCGTTTCATGGGGGTGGAGAGGCTGAACAGGAGTTTATTCAATAAATAAGTGCCTCTGATGGCTACCATATAAATATTTTTTTTATTTGTGACTCAATACATCCTGAGTGTCAAGCCACTTGAAGAGTTATGAGAAAGCTTTTAAAAGCAGCATCAGAATTTGGATTTAGATTTAATACATTAGACACAGTTAACCTACTTTACGTAGATGTTTTCAAATAAACAAGTGGGGAGCATAGCAGCGTTAAAAGAGCTGCATTTCACGTTTTCATAAGTTCATGCTGGTTGCCCCTTTCAAGCCGACGTTGGTCTCCAGGACCAAAGACTTTCAACCTTTCATTGTACTCTGGACTCATGCATGCAGAATCCTAGATTTTTTTTTTTTTTCTTCTTATAGTGACTCTGAAAAAGACAGAGGCCAGTTTTAAGGCGTTAGATTTGGCTGTAGGATGTGAAGTCAAATTCTTTTAAAGTTGATTTTGAAATAACTATACACACAATACTTTCACAGAAAATTAAGGTAACAGTTAACTGATTGTGCTTTAAAATTACACTATGTCCCTGGAAAATTCATAATACCCCACCTTTAAAAGTATATTGATTTAAGTTTGACTGGATTTAAGCCTGAGGTAATTTGTCAACAACAATTTTGACATCGTTAACCATTTGTTCTAATGTGAATGATAAATGTTTCATCAATTTGGATTTTTTTTTGTTTGTTTTATATTATTTTATAGTCACAAGATGACCAATTACCTTTGATATAGTGCATAATATTATCTGATTGGACTGTTGGATTCAGGCCATTTCATCTTCTCATCACCATGGTCTTTATCCTCATCCCTCTTTTGTGTTCTCTCTGTTATATCCACTGCATAATTAAAACTCACAAAGCATTTGCTCATAATTACTCACAGGTTTTAATAAATTCCTATGGCTACAGTGATGCATATTTATTTGCGGCCTTGTATTTAAGGACCATTTTTCTAACAAATACTACATTGTGGGGACCGACTGCTCCTAATGGGGCCCGAAGCCCCATAAGATCCTCATAAGATCACTGCTTTTTTTTTTTTTAGATTAGGGGTCAAGTTGAGGATCAAGATGTGAACTGAGTTCCGGTTGAAAAAAATAATAAAAAAATGAATGGAAGTCTATGCAAAGTCCTTGTGAATGAAATATATACTGTGTGTGAGTGAGCGACCAGAGAGGGTGTATACACAGTTATGCTGATCAGGAGAGTGAATGAGTAATATTAGCTCATTGAGCTTTCTCATTAGCAGTATCCATTTGGCGAACAACAAGGAGGTCTGTGACAAACAAAGTTCAGTCAAACCTAACGGATAATTAAGGTTTAATTCTGAGGCAGCACAAATTGTATGAAAGAGCATCCCTCTGATCCTCTTTACCTACAAAGCAATTAAGCTCTTTCCAGAGAAATAATTTGTTTCCATTAAATTGTGCTATTCTGCCTGCACAAAGCATATGTCAGTGCACTTTAAAAATCAGTCAATCAATTATTATTTCTCTATTTCTTTCTAAATTATTTGACCTCAGACAGCAAATCATCATTACGAGGGGCTTGCAGTTATCCCATCAGTTCAATGATATGCTGAGTATTAAGCTTCATAAGCAAAATTAAAATTAGTAATGAGTAGACTAAAATTGGAGCAATTTCAATGTATGACTTAATAACCTACAAAAGAATTGGAAGAATTACATATTAGTTTTTATTAAAGCCCATGATAGCAACTTTGAAACATTTATTTCAGGTATGATGGATGATTTCCTCACCTATATGATATCAGGCTCAAGAACATAGTCTGTAGCAGGAGTCCTCAAATCCAGGCCTCCAGGGCCCGTGTGTCCTGCAACTTTTAGATGCATCTCTGGTTCAACATCTCAATTAAATGATGAATTACCTCCTCAATGGGCAGCCATAATCTCAGAGTCGTGCTAATGACCTCATTATTTAACTAGGTGTGTTGAAGCAAAGAAACTTCTACAGCCTGCAGGTTACCAGCCATTAAGGCCTGGATGTGAGGATCACTGCTCTACAGGACACAAAGTACAAAACAGCTTCTTGTTTTTGCTAGATTTTAGCAATTCTTAAAGATTAGGTATAAATGAGAGAAAGTTCTCCATTTAAGAAAAGTCTAAATAAAATGACAAAGTATCTCTGTTCCTAGCAACTGTCTACAGAAAACAATTGTTAAAATTTTGACATAAAAAACTAAGACAATTTTGTCAAATTGTAAAATCAGAGTGTTATATTCAATTTGTCACTTATTTTGTTGGATTTCTACAAAGTTTGGAGCCTAAATAAAACAATATCTTGTGAAAATATTCAAGATATTTTCTATGTATCGATTGGCAAGGAGTCGATTACAAAGACATTCAAGAGACCCATAGTAACTGAAGGAGCTGCAGAGCTCCCCTGCTCAAGTGGAAGAATCTGTTGACAACAACTATTAGATGTGAGCATTTACATCTTACCATCAGCCACATGAGCACCAGAATGAACACGTGGAAAACATTGCTCTGGGTAGAGAATACCTAAGCTGAACCTTTTGTCATACATACAAAATGTGCTTAGAAAAATTAGCACTGCAAATTCCAATGACAAAAACCCATTTCCTCTGTAAAACATATTAGTGGTGTTATATGGAAAGCTGGTAGAGACACTCCATAGTAAAAGCAGTTTTGATTGCAGTGAAAAGTGGTCTTGCAAAGTATTGATTGTCAAATAGGTTTCTATTTATCAAAACATTTTTAGAACCATGTACTTTCTTTCTTACACTTCACAATTATCCATCCCTCTATTGGTCTATCACAACATATATAGAAGTTTCTGTTTGTCAAACTTGCAATATTAACTTGACTCTGTCATTATGTCTGGTGCTCCTGCATTTGGCATTGGCCTGTGATTAGAAGAACATTGGCAGTTTTCTGTTAAACTGAAAAAAGGTAGAGCATCCAGGTGTGTCATCACTGCTTTGAATGCTTGCCAACACAGAATCCCTGCTTAACCTGTAATGGCTGCACTGTATTTGCATCTCATCCTGATGTAACAGTCACTTCCATCGCTTTTGCCCCCTGTCTGCCCCCTCTGTGCTGTCTGACTCAGAGAATCCCTGCCATCTGGAGGAGATGGATCTTTTCATCATCTTCCCACCAGGTGGAGAAAATCCAACTGCACCCTGTCCCATCTGCACGTCAATGCTTTACCCAGGGAGGAATCGAATATCCACACAGCCTGGACCTTTTCCAACATAGAGACATGACAAACAACCTGGGGGGCTGATCTGTATTCAGCTTGGGACCCTCTTTGAAACCAGCTGTATGATGAAAATCTTTTATAAAACCCATTCAACTGTAGTTCATCGTTTAACTTATTTCCAACACCATCTTCCAGACTTTGGATTACAGGTAAGAGAAAGGAATCAAATCAACAGTTAAGTAATATCAGCAGTGTTTCACGTCCTTTGTTGTAAATACAGTCCAGTACTAAAGTTTAAGGAAAGGTGCATTTATCCGCGACAAAGCCAAAGCTAACCTATTTATTAATAGTGAAAACTTTTGTTGCAGAGAAAATTCCAAGCATGAATGAATACCAATGAGTTGTAACCCCTACCAAGCCAATTTGCTTTGCTCTTCAATATTGTAGGAGTACAGTGACACGCCACCAGATGTGTGATAGCTTTGGCTGTTGAGGGGTTGCAGCAGTGAATTCAAGTGGAATCTTCACAGTAGTTGACTGAATGAAAACAGTACTGTTGTGAATTTTCTACACCCTGATTATTTTATTACTTCAAATGTACTTTTTTTTTTTGCTTACTGCTAAGTAAATGTATTGTTCTCCTTAGGTAATGATCTTTATTGCAAACAATTAGCAACTGCTACTTTGCACATCTAGCCATGTGATATTGTGGGTATGAGTTCTCTTTAACCATTCAATAGTTTCTAGAATTAGGTGTTCATTTACTTAGCTTGCTTGACTGAAAAGATATCACTGGAAGGTGGCAACCTTGCAGCTACATGGAAGTACTTTGAGCCTTGAGGAAAGAAAAATGAACCAAAACAAAATGCTGTTGACATTCACAAGCAGAAGATAAAAGCTTCTCCGGGAATATGTGGGAAATGATTTTTTTTGAAGAGCCTTCTGCTGGAGCCAAATGTTTCATATTATGATGCATCACTTCACAACATCTGTCAGCACTTGCTGAATCCCAGTTTTTACATTTTTGTGCACAGCTGAAGTGCATGCACTTCTATGTTTCCATAGGAATGGGAACATAGACATAGATGTCTTCATGTCATGGACATGCATCTCTGTTTTGGACAGCAGATGAATTTCATGGTATGAAATTCCATGAATGAAAGAACGCAACGTGCTTGTCATCTGCCATTTTATTTTATGTACTGCCTCATCTACAACTAAACATTGCGTTATAACTTTATGCATAAAAAAAAAAAAAATTGCAACACCTTCTGAAAAACATTCGCCTGCTTTGAAATTTACTTCTGTAAAGACAGGAGTGTTGTATAGACCAAGTTCATATGACTATGGAAAGAGTCTCAACCAACTTTCAATCTCCAACTGAGCTCTTAATGACAGGTTAATATCACAAATAAAACTGATGATCTTAGGGGGCTTCGACAAACAGAGTTAGGCAGCTTTCAAACTCAATATTAAAGTTGTTTATTATGGGTAATTAACTTGACTGGCTGGAAACAATGGGCAGAAAAGAGAAAGCAATAGTATGGCTAACTCACCTGAATGTTCTTTTTCATGGCAGCAGCTTCAAATCTTGTTGTCCACAGAGCAGTAAGCCTAGCCAAATCCTTTTTGATAAAAGCAATATATTTTTGCACTTGTGACCAAAGTGCGCAACAATGGGTAAAAAAAAAAAAAAAATGTTTAGTATCATTAAAAAGTGAGAATTACTCAAAATAAACTCTTAGTGGTTTGGCTGAAATAGTTTTTATCAAAACATTGTGTCTTTTCTATGGCATTTCTCTCTATTCTTAGTCCTAGTTTCCACATGCCACATTCAAACCCCACAGGTGAGGCTCGTAAACCTGATGAAGACACTGCCTGCACTTTTCCAGATGGTGCATTTACCATCTTGGACTGAGCTAAAACCAGTCCAAAAACGGCAGTTTGACCATTATGCTGAAAAAACATTGGCAAACTCTGCAAAAAAGAAATGAAAAAATAATATAAACTGCATTTAGATGAAAAAAGAAAAAAAAAATCAACAAAACATAACATTTATCTCATGCCTTTATTGCCAGCTAAAATCATTTAAACCCCTTAAATTCTTCTCATACGTTGTACATGTTAAAACCACATTAAAATACATTAGAATTTAATGTGACAAACATAGGGAGTGTTTCATTTTAATATGGACAATAACAATATGAAAAATGTGCTGTCCATTTAGATTCAGTGACTCTAAACAGTATGTAAAAAATACCTTTCACTGCAATAATGGCTCTTGGTCTTTTGAGGTAAGTTTCCATCTACTGCCCAAAGCTGAATCATCTTGGATTTAAACCATTCCATTGTAGATTTGATTACAATAAAATGCAATGAAAGCTACATTCATCTGAAACTCCATGGTGGGTAGGAGAGTATGTTCATGTGTAGAGTTATTTTCCCTTCACACATAACATTGTACACCTTTGTGGAAGAAACCCCAAACCTTTCTTTCATAAGGTGAATTTGGTGAAAGGACGCATGTTGTCCTTTCAACAGTTTCTCCAGCCTATCAGCAGCTTCTAGAATTGCTTCATAGCTGCTACCTTTGCATGCCAATTAAGGTGGATCATCATGTAGGTTTGCACTTGGGGTTTACTCCTTCCATTTTTGGATGACTTGAACGATTCCCTGCCCATTGTTCAGAGCATGCTTATTAATGTTTTCTAGCTATTATCTCAGGTATTCAAAGACTAGTTACATTTATATTTTGATGAAATTACACATGGGTATCTTCTGTTTACAGATAAGGAGGCTGAACTGAACTGTGTTTAGGGAAATGAGAGTAAAGAGAGCTTAATCCACATGCCTATCATACTTTTCAGTTTTCTATCAGAGAAAAAAAAACATTTTTAAAAGCAATTTCTTTCAATTCACTCCTATGCAATTCTTTATTTTGGAAGTTTGTAATTTGTAAAGTCTTAAGTGGTAAGAATACAATATATGCATGAATACTTTTAATAAAATAAAAAAAATACATCTACTTGAAGGGATTTATTGCTATTATTTCTATTTGCAGTTACATTGTGGTTATATTGTGGTTTCATGTGTTACACACATAGCGCAGCTATCACCAGCAGCTTAACTTAAAATAAAAAAATTAAAAACCCTAACCCTATTCCCCAACCCACTCTCTTTATAACATATGATAACTATAAATGAACTACCTGCTTAACATGACAGCTTTGTCTCCATCAGCAGGAAGATGACAGCATCATTTCTACAAAATGAGCCCATGGGCGATTTACAGCCACATTAAAATTTGCCCTTGAAGAGAATGGTAGGTAATCTCACCAGATCACCACGTCACACCTAAGTGAGCTCATTCCCCAACAACAACAACATCTGCCAGAATCGTTAAAACATCATAATGCTGAGCATGAGGGGGATGAACACAAACAATCCATGTAAATGCACACAAACAAGACAAAATGCATAGGCTGAAGTTAAACAGTTTTGCAACAGCTTTAAAGCAATGTTGCTGATTTACACAATGCTAAACTGAAGCAAACTAAAGCATAATGAACTTGGAACTTATTTCTAGGGCATGCTGGGAATAAATAGGTCTTGGGAAAGGACTAAGGAACAAATTATTTCTTTTAGCCAATTCATTTTTACAGGAGGCATGTTAAACAGTTTGATTTTAACTTACCTTAGTTCACGTCTTGATTGTAGTTTATTTTTTAGTAAGTTGACCAAGACAACAAGCAAATATTTAAAGCGTTGTGGTATTTTTCTTATTTTATAAAATCAAATAGTATGGGGTTTAGCTTTGGATCCCAAACTTTGATATACTTAATGGTACTGTAAAGTTTTGATAAATAAGAGACAAACAGAGACAAGAACCTTGAACATATTCAAACACAAACATAAAAGTCCTTATTATTATGGCAATTTTAATATGAATTACACCTAAAATATTTTCACTGCAACACACATATATATCTAAAATAAGCTCATTGTGCTAATTAGACTCTTTGTCAGAATTATGTTTATACCACAAAACTTGGCAATGGAGGCTTTTCACAGATGAAAGCATTTCAAGTCATTATCTTCTTCCACCAAACAGTTGTACTAAATAGTGGACAATGAGAAGCCCATTTATAAACCATAAATTACCAGAGTTATTTTCAAAAGGTACATTTAATCTGACAAATGAGCCTCATCAGAACACATTATCTAATTTATTGATATTAATATGACTGGATATAACTGTGCTGGCTGAGAGATTTCATACTTGTGTTTTCCCACAAGTATAAAATCCCTCAGTTAAAACAAGCACATATGGTATGTGTTTTGGTATAACTATTTCAAACTCAACATCTGATTGGCTCTGTAGATCAGAAGCTGCATTTTAACCAGCAGAAACCAGGAAGTCTCTCACTTAGACCATGTAATATTAAGGATCCTGCATTCTTGACAACTAATGATGCACACAGGGAAAAATATTCAGATATTTATTCTCCATCTCCACCTCCATGTCTTTTTCCAAGGAAATTGGACATTGTGTTTGACGGATTTGTTTTTCCCAAAATCTACAGTCATCTACAGTCAGTGTAAGATAAATGTTCCTATATGAATGACACGGTGAAAATATGACTTTGAGAAATGAACCCCCATTTTTGTTTTTCTCATATGACAGGCTATGCAAATATCCCAATTCATTGCTCTTAATTTTTGATGGCATTATTACCTGGCCAAAAACACAACCTTTCATTTTAACAAACTATGGGCTCTTTTTGGCAGTCATCAATCCAAACAATTCTGGGGGAATTGACCTGTGTCATCTGGAGTTTCTAACATAGCAAAACAAGCTGAATTTTATTGCAATGAAGAATTCAAAGAACATAATCTTCACAGTGTTGCAACCTGTGGTGAACGCCGAGAGGCGCTTGTTTGCTTACACAAGTAGGTCAACGGGAGTCTTTCTAGAACCTTTATGCTAGGGAATGTCAGGCCAACAGGTCCATTGATTGTATTGAGTGAAAGGTGGGCTTTCTTATGGAACAAGGTGGGATGTCTTCCACAACACTGGTCAGGCTATGGCTAAAGAGGTGCTGCAGAATCCCATGTAGTCAGCACGGGCCTCTGCTTGGCACAAAACATCCTGTAAGTAAAATCCTGATTTACTCTTTCATATGTAGCAGTAGCAGAAAAGCCTAAAGGAAGAACACAGTCTGGCCCACTAAATGTTACTTCTAAGCCTTTTTGAAATACATGAACTCTTCTTATAGTTTGGCAGATGTGTGAGGGTAAAAATGAACTTGCTTTCTTCCTTCCGTTCTGCTCTTATTTTGTGGATGACAGCCAGGCAAACACTGGGTGTGAACTACTGGCTAAAACAAAAGAAAAATGTCCATGTATCTTATTACCCTATAACATAAGTCTTGTGAAACTAGCTATTCTATCCTGCTTATCTTCTGCCAGTTTATAAATTATCATAAGATCTAATCATTTAACCAAAAAAAATATGTTGTTTTATATAGTGTTTTATTCAGTAGTCTTAACCTCTTCGATGTTTTCCTTTTTTCCAAACTTGTTTTATCCGGCTGTTATTTAAGAGGAGCCTATCATAGAATGAATTTAGTGTGACACATGCTCCTTGTTTTCACTAAAGAGAGTTCAAAATGATAATAATTCAGGGCATTCAGGATTGGCTGTTTGCTGCACGAAGCCCAATTATCATAAAGCATTTAATTCTAAATGTATTCCAGGGACCCGGACATAACCTGACCTCAATATTACAATCCATCAGAAAAAGATTAGCTCACTCTGTGGGTGCTTGTGTGTGTTTTAATCAGATGCAGTCTTGAAGAGGAGTAACGAGAATTTGCTTGAAGTCACCCAGAAAAAAAAGAAGCTCAAAAGAACAACTCGAAAGACCAAGGCCAAATTCTGCTTGAACTCCATCTTTATCAGGCTTCTTTATTCCTTTTCACAGATATGCTGCCACACCAGAATAAAAAACGATGACCTCGTTCTGAGCTGCTGTTCACCTGTGTTAATTCATTCTGGCCATTCACGACCTTGTGCTGAATCCGAGTGAAAGTTCAAATATTTTACCACTGTTGCATAATGAGTAGAGTGACAACAGTGTCAGGTATCACACCAAAATCCTCTATCCATCTCTTTCACAAACATGTCAATTTGACTGTGTGCATTCCTCCACTACCTGCCAGGGCCAGAACAAATAAGATGCCTGATTCATCCTCCTCACCTTAAAAACAGGTTCTATTCTCAAATATATACTTGTGTCTTTTGTTGCATTGGGTTAATGCTGCATTCTTTCTTCTGGTGCTTTCAGTTGAGATTTGATCATTTTAAACTTAGGCAGGTTGACAGATGCATCCACATATGAAGACCAGTTTAAACCAATTAACCACCATATTAGGTTTGAAAGATTCAAATAAACAATTTAAATATATTTAATTTATGTAAATATTGTAGCTGCTCAATAAAGATCAATTGTATTATTCAGTCATTTTTTAAATTAATTAAATTCATATTTCATTGCATATTTTGTCACAATTATTTTCTACTTTGGTTTTAGCATTTTTTTTTAATCAATCCCCTTTTTGTCACTGAAAACAGGCTGACAGATTAGTGTGTTCTTTATTCACCTTAATTCTATGAACTACCTGTTTTGCACAAGTTACATGTGTGATATTTACATCTACAATAAATTGAAGTCTAAAGTTCCTTAATGCTGAAACTATTGCATTTCCCAAGCACTGACTTAGATAAATAAATATTGCACTGACTGCCACTGGAATTCCTGCATTATTTATAAATACTAAAAGTATTTACCTTATATCAGATGCAATTCTAAAAGTCAAGCTTGTTAAAGAATGGTTACCAAATCCTGACAACTAAATGTATTTAATTTACAGTGTCTTAACAGATTGCTGGCAATTATTTGAGAAAAACTAAAAATCCCAAAATAATAAGAGCCAAAAATCTTCAGTCATCTGATTGGATGATTGGATTGGATGATTGGATGAAACTGTCAACATTTCAAGTTTTATCTGACAGCTTCAAAATATGTTAATAAAAAAATCACAAGAAAATGACATATTAGAAAATGCTTATTCAGATGCACCAGGGATTGTGATTTAACAGTCATCATCTTCTGAAAACTGTCAAGCGTTTACATTAAACTGCAGTAGCTCCTATTATGACATCTTCTTTTTGTTAACCCACCCTCCAGAGTAGTAGCATAAAATATTATCTAATTTTAGAAATCAAAGCACTAGGTTTTCTTAAAACTATATCAATTTTGATAATTTCAACCTAGTCTGTTTTAATGCAAATTGTAGCTTTCGACTTTGTGCATTCTTGAATCCTGGTTATAATTGTCTGATTGTTTTTTATTGGATTGGAAATTCTGGGTAAAAGGTTGATTAGCCAGACGGGGGTGCTGAAGCTTTTCTCAGAATTTCCAGAGCACACGGTGGAAAAGAGAAAGCTCCCCAATGGTTAGGTAACCCATCAATTTTTAATTGCTCTGTATATTATATCCACGGGTATAAAAGCCTACATTTGTAAAAGCGTTTATTGTTGTATCTATGACTACACAATCTAAGTGTTCATAACTTCTTGCTTTGAGAAAACCACAGAACGTCTTGATCACCAAAAACAGATTTTTTGATCTAAAATGCTAAAAGTTTTATCTCAAATATGAAACTTATATCTAGAAAGTTAAGACACAAAAATATTGCTCGATATCAACTTTTAAAAATGTGATATATAGATACTTATTTTTTAAAAACAAATTTGATTTTGTTTTCAAAGGTATTTTTATTATACTAAATATCATGTTGCATCCATTGTCTTTAAAAGATATTGAGTGTTGCTGATCTGAGAGCTATATCACAAATCAAATTCAACAAAGTCTTTACTAATCCATAGATTTTAGAATGTTTCGAACCTGAATTTCAACTTAATCCATTAATCAGTTGTTATGGATTTAGTCTGATTTAAAGTAACAACAGCGTTAAAAAAGCCACTTTAAATTAAGCTACATTATGCAAAGGACAGTGGATGGATGGATGGATGGATGGATGGATGGATGGATGGATAGATCATATTTTATTACTTTTTTTTCCCCCAAGTATGTTTAAACTAAGTCCAGGCTAGGATTATTAAAGGTTAAAGCCCCTGAGCCATTGTTTTAGCTTCTTGTTCTCAAACTCTGAATAATATTCCTTTTTTGATTATTATCTCTCTTATGCTTTCTCTCACTGTCGCAAACACAAACATCTGTGTCTGGCTCTTATTATTGCAAAAACAACCTACGAGTCTTTCGGAGTACGCCTGCACCAATTTCGTACATCAAAGACTGACATTTTTGGCCATTCTTCTTTGCAACATAACGGAAGCTCAGTCAGATTGGATGAAAACATCTGTGAATATCAAATTTCAAGCCTGCTTCTGATTTTCCTTTGGATGAATCTCTTGACTTTGTCGTTTGTCATTTTTCTGCTGAACTTGGCTTGTCAATCTTTTGATGTACGAAGCTCATAAATATGGCGGACCATTAAGATCCAAAAACAATTGAATCTTTGCAAAACCAAATCCAACTTATTGAAGACAGACCATCCCTCACAAATACAAGAGAAACACTGATGTGTAATTCAGTTGGCCTACTACCTTCAGTGCATGTGACATATGTGTGAGTTGTTTTTGTTAATCCCAAAATGTATTTTTCTGTTGGTAATGCTTCTGTACCACAGAACCTTTTATTTATGATTAACGTGCAAAATTAAATATTATTGGACAAAAAGACACTCTGCATTATATCAACAGGAGTGAACTTCTCAAATAAGATGTAATCACAACTTTTTAAAATACTGAAATGGATTGTCACAAGCAAAGCGTAAAGGAAACTCTCAGGATATCCTCCTCATAAAATTTATTAATTTGAATGTAGAAAATGTTTAAACCCTTTTAATATGACAATTTACCACAAAATGTGCATCCAGTTTTGTCTACTTAAAACTGATAATGTCAAAAACAGATCCTACCAGAGGCATTACAGCCATTAATGGCTGGGTGATTTGTGTGCTGGAAACTAAAATCAATGATTCAAATAAAACTCTCCAATTTACCTTGTTACCCTTCACATTTCACAGACTGAGGCTCGGGCGCTGTCCTGATTGGTTGAGTCGCAATTAATTCTCAACAGTTAACAAGTCCATGCCATCTTCAGGTGCCTGTTGAAAATATCAAAATTAAAATTTTAAATGAGACATTTCACACGTCCTTGCCTTGGTGAATAAAGAGCATTGTTCTAGTGCATGTTGCAGGGGAAGCTATTCTGCACAGTGCAAATTAAATCAGTTCTTTAATAACTCAAGATCCTTTCAATATGCAAATGAGTTGTAAGGATGTCAAACTGAATTTACTTTTGGGTTCATAAAACATATCATGTCATTCTAGCCAGAGTTCAGATTCCACTACATTGCCAGTCTCAAATAAGCAAGCTCATATATTAAAGTAATATAAAGTCATGTAAACCTTTTAAAAGATACCAAGACCATATTCTCATATATTTTATGTAAATTCTCAGTCGTGCTTGTATTGCTTCACTAAAAGTTTTTCTTACTGACCGTAATTTAATTTCCAATCAAAAAAGTGTGACTTTGACTTTTATACAGCCCAGCTGCTGACAAGTAATTTGGCTATGCCTATATTGTAAGGAAAATGAATAATCACATAATAATATTCTACCCTGGTCGCTGGGTAGAATTTTGCTTGTTTACTTTAAACAAAATATTTCACTTAGCTAAATACCTTTCAAATGACCTTTACCATGACATGTATGTCAAATATCTTGAGTTGGAATTAGTCATGCATGCTAACCAGATTCAGTAGTCAATAAGTATTTATTTTACAACTATATTTGGGCATCATATTGTTATTTGAAAAGTTCATTGGCTTGAAAATAATTATCTAAAATTCACCTGGTTAATGTGTGATTTTGGGTTGAAGAAGGTCAGAGTTAGATCGGTGGTTCCCTAATGCTCAGGGTTCTTGACCCACCATCTCCCTCTGACAAGTCAGAGCAAATTCTGTTGGTTTTTTCAGTTCATTCAGTTCAAAACAATTAATCATATGTCAGACATAACACCTTTCAGTCATCAAGGTGCAGCACCAGAACAGAGAGACTTAACATCGTAAATGTGAGCACCCGTTCCTTAGAACTCAAATGGGAATTATGTCAGGTCAAATTGCTGGTCAGTCAATATAGTAACACCGTAGCTATTGAAGTAGCTTTAGGTACCTTTAGTGGTGTGGACAGTCCTGATGGAAAATAAAATCAGCTTTTCTGTATAGCTTGTCAACAGAAGAAAGCAGGGAATTCCCCGAAATTTCTTGGTAGATGTCTGAGGACTTGAGAAAACAGACACAACACCCCAATTCATCGGGGAACTTCACACTGGACCAGAAGTAATTATTCCAATTGTTACATTATGTGCCTCTTCCGTTTTCCTCCAGATTCTGGAACCTTGACTTCAAATGAAATGCAAACTTTACTTTTTTCTGAAGTGGTGAGTGAAGGGGGACTGGAGCCCCAGTTCCCTCAAGAATGGATGCTAGGGTAGATTAAATCCTGGTAATTCTAGCCAAATATGGCCATATATTCAAAATTCACATTACTCTAAGTTAGATTTAGATCCTGAGCCAATTTAATTTTGAATCAGTATTATTCCAATTTAAGCTAAGCATTAATAGGCATTTTAAAACAGTCAACTGAGTATATACATGTGGTTGGTTTTCACTTTTATGTAGTTGCACAAATAGTAATGAGATTGTTTTTCTGTTTTGTTTTTGTTTTTTTCCATATATGCTCCTTTTTATAGGAGTTGGTTTAATTTGAAACATTACGGGTTTCAATTACTCTTATCCTTGTTAAATTTCACCAGGCCTCTCAAATGTCCATATCGCACTGCCAGACTGAATCCAAGATTGTAACAGAAACAGAATGAGGGATTTTAACTGTGATCTGAGAAGGTCTCCCTGCTGAGCTGGAGAACATTTACCTCGAAGGCGCATTTACTAATAGGCTGCCTGTCGCTGATCCAGACATGACTCAGATTCGAAGTACACCTGTCAAGTTTTAGGGGCCTGTGCGGGGGAATATAGACTGAGTCCAAGCAGGAATGAAAACATTATTGATGGAAGCTAAAACACATAAGAGACTGCTGCAAGGTGAAAACCTGCATATCGATGTCCTGTGTGGGTGACTGCTCATCACTTTAAACAAATTAAAACTTGGGCTGTGTTGTCACAAGCATTGCAATTATTTAAGTGCCACACAGTGCTCCTTTTTCACTTGTTTGTTTACATCTCAACAACATTTAATTTTTATTGATTTGGACTTTAAAAATGACAATGTATTATGGATGAGTTTGGTTTTAACAACTTGACTTTAGATTAGACAAAGATGCTCTTTTGAAAGATGTTCTTTCTTCCTTATTAAGGGAAGAAAAAAAGAACTTGGCTTTATTTGGAAAAAAGCAAAAAATATTCTCCCTTAACCTTACACTCTTGGTAGCAACAAGCATTTGCGGTGTAAAATGGCATTCTTTGCAGAAGGTCAAATATGTGGTAAAACTGTATTGAAAAGAATATAAAAGTGGATGTTACAGTTTTTTTCTGTCTCTTTGAAGGTTTAGTAAAACATGAGAGTATAGCAGTTTTATTGCACAATAAAATTTGACTTTTAGAGCAATATTGTGTAGACAAAAGTGGCAAAAATGTCCTCAGCAAGTCTGTGCAAGACAGGAGTGATTTACATGTTGCTAACCAGTACAAGCAGAACATACAGCTGGAGTAGAAAGACAATTTGATGTTTTTAGTGTAACATTTTCCAGTTGAAGTTAGGGATTTATAGAATAGAGAAAGCCCTAGGTCATCACAATATCATCACCATAATTTTACAGTGGACATGAAACAAACTTTTTGAAAGTTCCACTTTTGTCCCGTTTATCCAAAGGCCATTTCCTGAAAGTCTTGTAGGTGATGAATGTTTTTTTTTTT